>JAECUM010045941.1:0-18437 GCA_016617855.1 Megalonaias nervosa
TTGTCATTTGTAATGTTACCCTCAACATTTGCACATAATTCAAAGTATACTGCTAGGGATCACGCTATTGTCCCGACTATTTCAACTCACAATAAAGAGGAACATAGCACAGTCTGTTAGCAATTATGTTAGCAATTCAGTCCAATACTGGATATTTTCAAGCTAGCATCATGAGCTTGTCCTGCTTCGCTATAATAGTTTGCGGCATCTGGATTGTATCTTAATAATGCAAACATTAAGGAATTTTTTTAGCAACATAGCTTAACATTAACATGTCATTCACGGCATAGTAATCGTGAAAATAACCTATTGTGTTCAGTTTAAGGTCATACAACACATCATGTACTTAATACTAATTGTCATCAGATATGCTAGAAATCTACGTAGTAAAACTTTTAAGTAGGTAGTCTGATTGACCCTCTCGAACTTATCAAAGTTTTTGATAGAGATTGGCATCTTTTCGTAAACAAGTTTCATACAATCAAACAATTTCGAAGTTTAACATTTTTTTTGTGCAAATCTTCAATGCATTCTTACATGAAGCCGTAGTTATAAACTAACATAATTTTCTTTTTTCACAGCTATTTAGTTTTTCTTATTTTAACCTATAATCAACTAGGAAATCCTTACTGAACGACATGTATTTCTCTTCTGCGTTGTGTATAACGATTTCTTCTTGATCGGAATCTTGTCTAGCTCGCTTCCTGACAAATAGTTAATAAGTTATGAATTCACATTTGAATCAGCTTTGCATGTCGAAAAAGTAAGTTGCATTCATGATCTCGCCTTTTAAATGATCGCGATCAAACATGCGGAAAACTTCAGTCTGTATTTCATGTGTGTGATTAATGTCGTTGACTTAAAATCTATATTGTCTTTATACGTGAAGGTCATTCACTTAGCATTCTTCGAGCTCGCTTAGTTGTTTACAGGTTTTGCAATTTTTTCGTACAACTGCAAAATACTTTAGTACAATCGCAACCTCTATAAACAACTGACTGGAGATCAATGCAAAACAATAAGGAATGTGTTTAAATGTTTTGAGTGTTTGTCAATTACATCCTCAATATAATTAGCCAACAAACATTCGAAGTTGCAGTAAATGTCACATGGCACACTACGTTGATGTTGAACATTTTAAAATTTAACTATTAAGCTCTTAGCATGATTTCCCTTTATTTCCTACTTGGAAACATACAGGTTTGTGCATATTAAACTATTCAAATGTTTGGAACTAATTCGGGCATTTTTAAAAATGAAAACCAATATAGTTGGTTCTTGTGTTCGTTAATTTGATTCGATACTATTCTTTACAAATCTTTAATACCTACATAAGTTTCTCTATGCCATCAAAAGTGATTAGCACATGAATGTGATTTAATTTTCTTTATTCAACACTCCAGTTGGTCTAACATATTTATTCTTGAGGATTTCATAGACCTTCACGTATCCAACAATCTCGTTTCAGACTTCAGATGGTTTTAATTGTGAGCGGATATTTTTTGAACCAACGACAGCATTTGTTCAAATTATATTTTGTCAGTCTCTGTGGGTCATCTTCGAAAATGATTCGATTGCAAAGAAAACAAAATACATCGACAAATCCCCAAACAAATACTTATGATCACTTTTTCTGGCGTTGGTGAAGGTCGAGTAAATCGATCTTGGAGCTGCCGTTTTACGGATCCTATTCGTCGATGGTCATGTATAAGATTGTTACGACTATAGGTCTTACACTATGGAAAAGAAAGAAAGCGAGACAAACAAATTTAGTGCAACCAACAATTAATTTATTTCTCTACGTTATAAAGTAAAAATTTAGAAGACACTTAAAGTATTTTGAATTAAATCACAAATAATCATAACTGTCCCAAAATAAGTATAAAAGTATAGAATGCTCCAAACGAATTCCAACAGTCTTGAATATCCTGATGTACCGATAGTTTTGACTATGATGATGTACCAATAGTCTTGAATGTCTTCCGAATAATCGCAAAGTAATATGTTACTCAAAATGTCAATTAACACTTTGCAATTAGAATTATTAGTTTAAATAAATAGTTACTCTCAGATTATATCTGAGCATATTTATAAATGATTCCGCAGACCGATCATAAATAGGAATGAAGACTGCTTGCAAAACCTCGATTGATGTGCAAACTGTCACTTGAACTATGACGCAACAGAATGATCTTGAAACTGACCATTTTTAATGGAAAAATTCACTAACTCGAAAACAAGTTGAGATTTTGAACTTAAATTCAAGTAAAAATATCTTGCTTACTTCTTAGAATAATGACAAAAATCAACAGCCACAACCATCAATCACGGACAAAACAATTAAACACAAAATATAGAGATACATAACAGTTTCAATGTGATCGAAAACTTGATCAGTGAAATCTACGATTGCATGTTCAAATATAGTAACAAGGGCGTGGAATAGAGCATTCAACAGTTTATCAATTTCAAATATGTTAATAATGCTTCTAACACTGTGTAGTAGAAATATTTGTTCTTTTCTCTGTCTCCTCTAACTTCCTAAGCATAACTTTACGTTGGAGATTGATTAATTCTGTCAGGTTTTTATCTTTTAAGCTGATTTTATTTCCTTTGCATGTGGTTGAACCAATTGAAATACTCAAGGAGGTATTGAGGGCTACCTTTCGCAAATATGCGTGCACTTACTTCTTCTTGTGTGATTCCTACTTTGCAACCATTTGGAAAGTTTAGTGTGAATTAGCTAGTGCCATTTCGAAACGTTAGCAGAAACTAGAAATGTATATATGTGATATAAATATGCATACTTTATCACTTCATTAAATAGAGATGCTTAAGCAGAGTCCATATTGCCTAAAACATCGAGAGATACGTGGAACGTGACCACTCGTGTGAAAGGTAATCATCTTCTTGCGAGTCTGATGATACTGATGTGACAAGAGCTGTGACATCTTTGCCTGCAATTACAGCAGCTAATGAGATATCACAAGAGGACATACAACAGGCTGAGTTTTAAAATGTAGCCGAGGAAGATTAAACAAAGCTTTAAAAAAATCAACTAAGAAAACAACATTTTATTAAATGACTTTGTATACGATGCGTTTAAACTAAGAGATACATTATTTGTTTTACAAACTGTTTTTATAATGATTGTTTTTATGTGTATCCATTCACTCCTTTCCAGTTTCAGTTGATTATCTTTCCGGGTTTATCTTCACAAACGTGTATCATTTGATAATCACACAAACTTTGTTGTATGTGCTCAATGAGAATAAACAATTGACTCAAATTGAATTGATTTTGAAAGCAATTATATACGTTCTGCATCAAAGGATTGGTGATTTTGAAGGTCGCAAATTGATTGCTTTTGTATCAGAGAAGATTTCATGAGATACCGAAGACAATTAAATTAACTGAGAACGATAAAAGCATCATTAAAAATGGAGGCAGATTTAAATCCTTGTCATTGTTTTATTTAAATATGATTTTCACAATCTTCTTTGAATTCAAGGCTGTAGATTCAAAGTTTACTTTCGTTAAATTTAAACTGCGTTTGCCATAAATTGAACTAGCCAAACCAAAATTAAGTGTTTCACAACACACAACTATATTGAATTATCATAACACTAAAATTTCAGATATGCATTGAATTTATTATAGTTTTCTCCTGAATGATTGTACTGCCTTGACAATATTCAAATTTTCAGTATAGTAAATGAAAGAAATCATAAGCTAACACTATCATTCAGTACTCGATTCTGATTTCATTGTGTCCTGCAGTGTGTGGTTATACAAATGTTAGGATTTAAGATATGACCGCCTTAAAAATTAACGTTTTAATGAGTAAATTTGTCTGAGTTAAACAGGGACTATCTAATTAGTACATTCTTGTTGACCTACAAAAACGTTCCTTAGTCGGATTTGTACCGTTGACGCTCTAGAATATTTGTTGGTTCTGCTGACTTTGCCATGTAAAGCATATGCAAATCCGTATCTCTTTTGGTTTGCATAGAGGTCTGCTGGATGCAGAACCAGCATAACCTCGAATTTTCTAGGGCAGCTGTATGCTCAGTCAAAACGGTTATTCATTTGGCATATGTAGTCAATGTTTATAGAATATGAATATCTGATTTTGGAATGTGAACACAACAGTACAGAGGTGGTCGGTTATTGATTTCTTGCTATTGTTATATTTTATTTTCTTTATCGTGTTAACAGTAATCGAGTCATTAAGAAAATATTTGGTGTTTGTACAGCAGCGGAGTTAAAACAAAGCTGATGCAACATCCTTCAATGGTTGTATTGAATCAGTATATCTGGGGGCCCTTTTGAAATGTGACTAAATAAGACAGTAGCGTGTGCTTTAGAATCGACCACGTCTATGTTTCTCAAAGTTACTTACAAATCGTATGATTTCTAAAGAGGGTTTGATGTTTAAGGAGTGGACACTAGAAGCAATCCGTGGTCACACGTTCTCGAACTGTCTTTGATATCATCCGGTTGGAATTAAGCAGACATGAATATATTAACTACGTCTGCAACAACCAACTGCTATCGACATCCTAGTCTTTGCAATCAAATTAGATTTTTAAAACCGAGTCATCCTACAAAATGCAGACAAGTTTATTGCCTAATTTCGTATTCTACTAGCCGTTCGTAGCTCGCCTTGCGTTCAGTGCTCAGCAGACGTTATCAAAGCCTAATTTCTTAAATAGGCATAAACATTAATTCATGAACACAGGCATGAGTACACACAGATATTTACATGTACAAAATTACAACGGTTTTCAATATCTTCATATCTATTTAAATTTATATCCCATTTATTTCCTCTATTTGTAAACATGGAAAGCATATTGTACACTTAACGTTGCATACTAAACCTTATCTGCCCTATTATTACATACTAGTGTCCATCCGTATCCCGCAACCGGAAGAGAAAGAGGTGTTCCCAACATATTGACCAAGTTTCTGAGTCAAAGTCGGTTTCTCACAAGAAACAAGAATTCACCTTATCAGGATGAAACATTTTCATTACCACGTACAATCGGTGCAGTCATTTTGTCCGTACACTGGTATTTGCATTTACATGATGAACCTTCTTCGTTTTTTAATTCCCACTATTAACACTGCTCCGATGGCCTAAGTGGCTAGAAAGTCTGCCTCGGATGCGGGAGATCGCGGGTTCGAACTCCGGCCAAGTCATACCAAAGACTTATAAAAATAGTACTAACAGCTGCCTCGCTTGGCGCTCAGTATATGAAGTTAGTGTTAAGACTGGTCGGCCTGGTGTCAGGGTAATGTGGCTGGGTGGAACATGATGCTTCATGTCTACGGCATGATGCTCCAGTGCTATACATCACTATAAACTGCTACACACTGCAGACATCGTAGCGACATAACTAAACATTTTTTTTTAAAGCTACGTTAAATATCCAAATCACACACACACACACACACACACTCACACACACACATTAAATATCCAAATCACACACACACACACACACACACACACACACACACACACACACACACATTAAATATCCAAATCACACACACACACACACACACACACACACACACACACACAATGAACAGCTGGCGTCATCGTGATTTGGTCCAATCTACCAGTCCCTGCATTCGTCTGCACATCATAAAGTTTGCCCAGGAAAGCGAGTTACCGTGATTATACCAAATCTAATTTGCACAGGCAATTATCGGAGTAGACACGTTTATATCTATATATTAATTCCCTGACTTTTCTCGTGCTGATTTATTTTTTATCATTAGTTATTAGGTATTTTAAGTTTTAAACTATTTCAGCGCAAAGTTTACTTTTTGGGACAAATTATCAAAAACTACTTGACTTGTGCAAATGAAGTTCAGTAGACTTTCTGCAATCTATTTGCATATGAGCTGCAAAGCTTTTCACGCTTTTCCAATCTTGAAAGCGGTAGCGAAAAGATTATAAAATCATCTGCCAGGGTTTGTACAATATTAGAACAAAACATAACAATACCTAATTTTACCTCATACTATAACTGGTATACGACAATCATAAAAATAAAAAATTAAAACAAACATGTTGTTGTAGAGATCTGTATAAAATATTTTCAAAAATAAAACAGACGAAGGTGTTGCACGAGAGCTGTCTGTAAACAAACAGGCATGTAATATTGTATTTATTCCGAGATCTGTTCTTTTCGACAGCCAGCAGCGAGGACGATGCATTCCATACCTTGTGTTTAACAGAATTTCAGCTTTTCATAGTTTTTTGATAATGCTTTTATTGTTTCCAAGTTAAAGAATTATGACACTTTGATATTCATAAAAGATAGAAATGACACAAATCTAAAAGAGTTAATCAATAAGTTCCGTTCTGCTTGGAGACGTACACACGTTTGTGTCTTTTTCTATAGACAAGATTTAAACCAAAGTCCTAATTTCGGGAGTGAATGAAAGAAACGTATTCAGTGGTAATCTGATATAAAACCGGCTCTTGATGTTTTCTTGTATTCATTCAAACTAGTACTTAGTCTGAATTATGATAAAGCGTTTGTGTACACATAACTCCTCTAACATGTTTTAGCTTGCACATAACATAATGCTCGGATTTTACGCATTAGAACGTTACGTGTAAACGCTGATAAAATCTAAGGTTATTGAAGATAACCTTTTGTTATAGAGTTCGCAAAGAAGCATAGGCGAATAGTATTTGAATTGCCCCCAACAACGAATTGGGACACATCGTGTTAACCTTAACCATCCGTCTATCAGTCCGGTTAAAGGTCACTGGCCACCTATATTGTACAAACGTGTGATATCACAGTCATAAACAAAACGCATTTGTTATGTATGCACACCATAAAAATGTTTAATTAGACTTTAAAAAATCAGCTTTTTTAAATGAATAAATTATTCGGCAATCTCCGTAAACAATCGGTAGTTTCCGCGTGCCAAAAACGGATATGACGTACATTTATCCCTTCTATTCAACCTAGCCATTCAAGTGTTTAATTTCCCCACGTAAATGTGTATCTGATATATCTTACGATCATGCTTTTGTACAGCAAATACGGTGCACTGTGTTGGATATGGATGTAACCAAAAGAGTGATGATAGGTGAAAAGGGTTCTTTCTTTTTCCGAGAGACCCTTTTTACCAGAAAAAAGTAGATTCAAGCTGTGGGATCGAATAAGGTGAGGGATGGGAAAGTTGTATCATTTATGCCGGACTATAGTCAATTTGGCCCAAAGACAATTCGGCCCAAGAAAATTCGGCCCAACTCGAAAAACAATTAGGCCCAACTTAACAATAGTTTCAACAAGTTCTTGTTCTTCAAACAACAAGTAGATACTATGTACGATAGCTTTTAGGAAAAAAACTAAATTTAAACCAACTGTCTTGATATTCTTTCAAAGAAATAATCATACTTCGTAACGTACATATATATGAGAGAAAACACAAACTGACATATCTTGCTCGTTCTAATTAAAATATTTATATACATTTTTTATGCTAAAAAATATATGCATCTGCACAACGACATTCTCAATTTAAGTCTTCTGGTCAAATTATCAATATTGACTTATAAAACAATATTCTACAGAATACGTATACATTTTTCTAAGGGTAGTGTACATGAGATATTATAACAAATATATTTAATTTTAGGCTTCAGGTTGTAGCACTGCTGCATATAATACACACTCGATTACATATGAGAGAGAGAGAGAGAGAGAGAGAGAGAGAGAGAATAATGTTGATCATTTTGTCAGTGTTTAGTTGCTGCAATATGAAACTCTTACCAGCCAATTTTATTGTTTGTTTTCATTCTTCAAGTTGTCTTAGTGTGTGCGCGCGTAAATTAAAAGCTTGTCATTACTAGTCACTATCGTCAATCATATTTGCTCCATTATTCCACATAAATAAGAAAGGAAAAAATTTTGTGTTGAATTTGTGCTCCCCCCCCCCTTGCACGGTACAAAATAATTTATAAAATACACTTATTTTTAAATAAAATGAAAGAAACTAACCTTGCATTGTTATCATTTATTCCTTCTTTTTTCACCATGCGAAATTTATTGAAGAAAAACATATATCCACTAACTCCGTATATATAGCGGATGCCGGCTTGCGTATGCATCCTTACTGTATTGTGTATCACTGATGTCAAATAACAAAATCGCAAACGAGACAAAAATATCACCCGATTGCCTGAAGGCACCTGCCATTCACGCATGATAAGTTACAAGGTGCAAACTGACCAAGATTGTATTGTATCCAGGTTAACTATACGACGGTATCTCTCCAATAAGAATCGTTATTTCAAAATATATTCACTGTGAATGCAAATGATAATCTTTTCGCTAGCATGGGTTACAAAAGTATTATTAAAACAAGTTATTGTTGTGTATACTATTAGCCCTGCAAACACCAATTATGATTACATCTGGCAAATAAATAGAAGACCGGATGATGAATCAACACCTCGAGCAATAAACTCCTTGCTTAAACTTACCGACAGGATATCAAATACAAAGGTTATTTTATTACAAAGCAAACCAACCCCGGGAACTGACTTTGGTATCTTTTAAGTGTGCCGATTTTTTCTTATGAAGTCGGCCGACATAAGGAAGCCAAGTTTGGTTCCATTGGATTCTTGTAAGTGTGCCGATTTCTTTTTATCTTTTTATAATGTCAGCCTACATAGGGAAGCCAACATTGATTCCTTTTTACCTGTATTAACGGGAATTTTGAAAATAAATTGAAACAATGGAACAGTTTTGAAAGCGACAGAATCGCGTGCGTCGTGCACTCGTATCGATATAAGGCTGAACAGTAAATTCGTTTTCAGTAGTTTCATCTAAATGTTCTCTATCCATAGTTTATTGTGTTCTATTTTTCGACAGCAAGAAGCATGTACTTCGTCTTGTGGGGATAAATGTACGTCATTTCCGGCTGGCGTCCTCAATAGGTGGGAAATCGTAGCTAAGGGGAAGTAACAGCGTTGTATACTTCTATTTCGAGTAATTAAATTATTATTTCTTCTTTACACTTGAAATTTGTTTGTCCTTTTTTTTGTGCGAGTATAACTACTTTTAATCATGTAATGCAAATCTGATGTAAAAAAAGAAAAAATGTTGGAGTATGGCCGGTGACCTTTAAGTTTGCTGTTTAGGCAGTCTTCAGTCAATCTGGTGCAGAATTAGTGTTCCAATAATACATTTGTAGGTCAATAATTGTCAGATGATATCTGAACTGATGCACAGTGCATGCGCAGTTGCGTATCATTTTCACATTTCAAACGCGGCTGTAAAACTTAGGTACCACTTGCAAGAAAAGAGCTAGTTATAAATTATTCATCTTAACGCACTATTATGTAAAGGGCTTGAGTGGAGAGTCTATTAATGATGCAGTTTTCAGTTCAAGCTAGTACTTAATGACAAGTTACAAAAGTCTCGTGTATTTGTGCATTAGAGCATTTCGTGTAAATACGTTTAGAAAATTCAAGGTTGCGACGCATAACCTCTATTCAGTCGTGATAAACAAATTCTGAGCGAAAGTTACTTGTGACTTGTAGAGAAGGTTTAAAGGGTAATTAATAGCAAAAGGTTACGATTAAGTTTGGTTTTAAATATGTTATCGAAACTTTAATATTTTATCAGGCACTGTATTCATTAGAAATGTGTAATTGAATATGTTTAAAGATTTATAAGTTATTAATTGCCTGAAGATATGTCAAACCACTCGTCTAACTATGGGACAGTGAAACACCGCTTCGCACCATTGCGTGCGGTTCAACAGACTCCAAACTTGAATTGATGAATTTTTTTTTTTCTCTTTTGTTTGTTTATCTTTAATGTTAATAGTATTCTGTCATACATTGTTCATCCAGAAGGCGTATGTGTCTTATGAGAATAGTGGTTCCCTGTTTCACAAATTATACATAAGAGCAAAGATTATGATATAGAAAACAATCCTGAAAAATTTGAGCCAAGAGAGGTGATTGTGTTCAGCTCTTAGCATTTCCGTATAAATAATGTTTTAGTGGCTGAAACATTTCATACCGTTACAATCTTTTGAAAAAAAAAGTATTTCAAATTCAAAATTTGGCGTGTTTACAGAGCTCTAAACATATGAAGATTTAATTATAAGACCCTTCAAGTCAACAAGCAAAGGCATTAACAAATTCCTGATTCTGGAAAAACTTTACAAGGAAGCACGAAAATTCAGTCGCACGATGTAACGTTAAGGATATCACACGTGAAGTGTCTTTGGCATTATCTTTGAACAAGTAAGCAACAAATATAAATTATAATGTCGCTCGTAACTATAAATGATCAGCATATTTTTGTATGTCTCCATCGCCATTTTCAAGTCAAACGTTCCTATCCGACATCTTTTATTTTCAGCTGAATTATAAATGTTTGCAATCGACAAGCCGCTCTTTGGTCTCTGCGTTGGATACTACTGTTCTCGGAACACACACACACACACACACACACACACACACACACACACACTATATATATATATATATATATATATATATATATATATATATATATACACACACACACACACACACACACACACACACACACACACACACACACACACACACATCATCTCTCTCTCTCTCACACACACACACACACATTAGGTACACGCAAATGATTTTTATAAAACACACACACACACACGCACACACACACACACACACACAAATGTACACCCCCACCCCCACCCTCAAAAAAAGAAAAAAACAGCGCTATTTCCCGATCATATTTCTTGTACAAAACATATAATGCATAAGGATTATCTGGATTCACCTTACCAACTTTTTCGCTCCTACACCCCCCCCCCCATTATCTTGTCCTATATTTGGTAACTGGGTAATAGCCAATAGGTTCTTTAGGGATTCCTTACAAAAGACCTCACACGGAGTTCAGATTTTGTATCGGTATGTTTGGATTAAATTTAATCAAACACCTTGCACATGTCGTGCTGTACAGATATCGCTTTCTCCCGATTCGTTGTTGGTGTTATTGGTTTTTTCAGCACACGATAGGTTTTTATACATGGCGGCCAGTATAACTGGTGGAGGAAGCACGTAGGAAAACCCAGGTAAAAACCAGTGCCCACTGGAAGCTACTGGCAAGCTTTCTTACGTATCTACATTCGCCTAGCCCGAGACTCAAATTCAGGCGGATAAAGGTGAGATGTCAGTGATCGGTAAAGGCGAGCGCTTTAGACTACTGGGTCACCCAGGACACCAGGATATTATGAATCTGTAGATAGATACTAGGTTAAGCTTTCCCATGAACAAATCATTAACAGGACAGCTTTGTTTATAGTTTCTTTATCAATAAAGTTGTTAAACGTTTCTTTAATGCAACACGGTAGTATGAAAATTGAGAATGGTTGCTTTTTCGAAGATTATCTTACCCGATAAAGTGTCTTCTACTACAAGAAAAGTAAAATAATAATAATTTTAAAAAATTAGAAAACAATGCCCGTTATCGGATTGCACAGGGTTTGCTTCTTGTCTAGCCCGTTCATTTTATGTTCACCAATTGATGATAATATTCGTGATGCAAACGTATTATTTCATAGCATGCGATTACATTACTTGAGTACTAATTCATGGTGTGAAATTTTGCAAGATTTGAATAGCTGTCTTTTCAAGCAGTATACGATACATACAAATATGATTTTTGCATGTATAGTTTTCACAATGCAAAATAAGAATCTGGCAATTTTGCCAGCTGCAAATTATTATGTCCCCTCCCCGAAGAAATGCTTTCAACGCCACTTGAACAACGAAAGCCTTCATAAATCGTGTATTGTCATCTGCTTTTATCGTTATTTTGCCGACTTCATCCGCTTGGAACTTATAATGCCTCCCGCCATAATGATTTCTTTATATGTGGGCACTTCTCATGTTCGCAGCTATGTTAGTTGGTAACCGAAAATTTATAATGGATTTTATATGTTTATATATCCCCCTACGGTGTTTTGTGTTGTGTTTTCGTAAACAAAGAGAATTTAGATATAAAAATGTATTTTGATAGATTTTTAAATTGGCGTTTATCTTTTTCCTAAAGTGTTTTGGTTGGTACTTATAAGGGTTCCCAGTCTGGTCCTCCGACTTTCCTTTCCAGTTATAGAATGATTACTGAGCTACCAGTATCGTGTCGACCGCTCCGGTGGCCTAGTGGTTAGAGCGTCCGCCTCGGATACGAGAGGTACCGGGTTCGATCCCCGGCCGAGTCATACCGAAGACTTACAAAAATGGTACTAACAGCTGCCTCGCTTGGCGCTCAGCATTAAGAGGTTAGTGTTAGGACTGGTCGGCCTGATGTCAGGATCATGTGACTGGGTGGGACATGATCCTACATGTCTGCGGCATGATGCCCCAGTGCTAGACATCACTATCAAACTGCCACACTGCAGACATCGTAGCGATATGACTGAAAAATTGTTAAAGCTACGTTAAAAATCCAAATAACATACCCAGTATTGTGTCTATGTTACCGTATACCTAGCCAATATCTGGACTTCTACTGTGTCTCGGTTACGGTACACCTAGCTAAAGTCTGGACTTTATTGTGCCTCTGCTACCGTATATTTTTCTGCTTTTTATGGCTGAGTGCATGCAGTTTGAATATTTGCCAATCAGTGCAAGCCAAGTAAATACTGTTAGAACAAATGTAATCATATATAAAATCTGTTCATTGATTGTAATGGGCACACATATAAGAAACGCGCGAAACTGCTACTAAACATCGGGACGTCTGTGTCCCAAGTTATCATCAATTTAGTTGATCATATTTCAAGCGAGAACTGCCCATGTCAATATTTATAACTCCATTTGAAGTAGGTGTTTGTTTTGTCAAACAGTTTTATTTTGAATGTGTCGCAAGCTATCCCATATAAAGCTAAACATTTAAGGTCTATTCTTTAGCCACAAGAATAATATGTTAAATGTCTAATTCCTTCTTTTAATTGGCAGTATCCAAAAGCATTTCATAGTGCATTAATATAATATCTTTTTCAAGTGTAAACTAAATATTGCTTGTGGCACTAAATTTTAATTATATAATCACAGAGATTATATAAAAACAAATTTGTTTTCAAAAGAAATATCTTGCTGTTTGAAAACAACCCAATTGTACTACCATACTAGTGTGTCAGCAGTAGTTAATTGGAGTAGCTGTTAACACTTTATTCGTGTGTTATTCATGCATCATTATCATTCTTAGTACCATATAGTGTGTCGGCAGTAGTTTCTTGAGATATCTGGTAACACGTTATTCCTATGTTATTCATGCATCATTATCATTCTTAGTACCATATAGTGTGTCGGCAGTAGTTTCTTGAGATAGCTGGTAACACTTTATTCCTATGTTATTCATGCATCATTATCATTCTTAGTACCATATAGTGTGTCGGCAGTAGTTTCTTGAGATAGCTGGTAACACTTTATTCCTATGTTATTCATGCATCATTATCATTCTTAGCACCATATAGTGTGTCGGCAGTAGTTTCTTGAGATAGCTGGTAACACGTTATTCCTATGTTATTCATGCATCATTATCATTCTTAGTACCATATAGTGTGTCGGCTGTAGTTTCTTGAGATAGCTGGTAACACGTTATTCCTATGTTATTCATGCATCATTATCATTCTTAGTACCATACTAGTATGTTAGCAGTAGTTAGTTGGAATAACTGCTAATACGTTATTTGTGCGTTATTCATACATGACTAACCCCTTTAGCTAATTGCTAAAGCTGGAAAAAATACTCATAGGATATGATTTTGGGGGAAATAACTGTGTATTATTTAGCATGCTTATTTTTAGCACACGTCCTTTGTTTTGATAAGTTTTAATCATTCGTATGGGCTATGCATGAATTTAGTGCATGCTGCCAATTCAATGTATCAGTCTGTATCGCTTGATGTTTGACGTATAGTTGTCATATTTCTCGTAAACAAATCCCTTATCAAGGTTGAAAGTGGCTAATTTTAGAAATGCATTTTCAACTTTCCTTCATTAAGGTTACCACTGTTTTGACATAGTATACTAGACAAATCTTTTACAAATATATTAACACGAGAAACAAGTAAATTAGTTTCCTTTTTTGACAAAACATTGCAAGACATCTTATTCGTAAATATTAGTCATATACATTTTTAAAAATAACTTTCCTGTATCTGGACAATTCGGACAGGTTTTGAAACATGTTTTCAAATTTCACTCATAAAGTTTACTTGGCTTTGAAGAATTAATAGCATAGCGATACAGACACAAGCGCACGCACGCACATACAAAACCCCCACAAACAAACAGGCGCGCAAATCAAACGCAATGTAAACTTGTTTTAGTCTTTGAGGACCTACGGGTATTTTTGTGACAGGTATCAACTCACGAAAAACACACAAACACGGTAAAAACATGAGATTCCATTATACCAATATTTCACACAATAATGGAATACCGGCCTACAGAGAAGCATGGGAGACAAGTTTAAGGAAAAAGCCATGTGAACAAAGATGTTACCTTGGCAAGAAAATATCTTTTGCATGGGAATAATTAAGTGTAAATTATTGGCTTTTGCGAAGCATATTCCACACCAGTCAGTGGGCAAGTTTTGTGCATGATAACGAAAGTAGACTGCAGTAAGGAAAATGCAAATTATATGAAAGCCTCACTAAAATCAACCATTTACCGAACCGTCTGGCACGGAGAATACGCATTCATCTTAACAGGGAGATCATTGAAAGTATGTCGAAAGTTCTATCCAAGGAAGGGAGAAGATGACAGAGATGTGATAGCGGATATTGTCATAATTATACTTATTGCACAAACCCTGGATCGGGTCGGGGAAGGGGGCGGAGCTAAAATGTGTAGGGAATTTTAAATTCATAAATAGACAACAAAGCTGTGACTTGTGCATCACGTAAAAGTTGCAATTTCTGTCGGTCTTATGCAAGTTGACTCTATAGCCTACATGTTAGTTTCAAAAAAGAAAACGTGATCTACCTCATCGTGCATGAATATATGTATTCTCCAGCATGTTATAGAGGCGGTAAACCGATAAAGAATGAACCGCCAGACTGGATGGTCAAAAATGGTAAAAAATTCCCTTTGACAAATTATAATTATCTTGGCAGTAATTTCCTTCCATGGACATCCATTAAGCTATTTTGTCATTTTCATCTGTATTTGTTGTTGCTGAGATGCAACGTTGGCAGCGCCGCCACCATTATCATCACCATAACCATCGGTATTACCACCACCACCACCACCACCACCATCATCATCATCATAATCATCATCATCACTACTATATTACCACAGGAACAACAGCAACGGTTGAAAGTTGATATTGAAAGTTCTGCAACGCTTAGGTAGAACAATAAAGGAAAGAGACATTTGATCTGCAGGTCAGGATCTAATTTGCAAGGTGAAGAGTCGTATTTCAAAATATTACAGACTATATCTTGCATTGAACAACTTTACTGTATTAATTCTCCTGAAACTATTTTGTTTCTGAAAATTCCTCCCGAAATTAAGATTAGAAACTTTCTTGACTGTGAAATATCCAGCAATATTGGAAATTCCTCAGATGCAGAGGCAGCAGACATGATACAAAATAATACTTTTTTAGATTTTTATACCTGTTAATAGTCTTGTTTTTGAAACAAACTATCGCCAGAGAATTCCTTAAATTTAAACAAAAAATCACCACGTCGTTTTTAGAAAGTAACTCTGGGAAAACTCGAGATGGCGTGACTTTATTTTAATACTTGATTACTAGGAGAGATCAAGATGGTATGACTTTATTTGAATTCTTGATAACAGCTGAATGTTAATAATCATGGATGGGGTATAAATGGAGCATTAACTCAACTGTGTCATTTTTCCGGCATTGTGGAGATCAACAACCCTCTGAATGGGCGCCTAATTACTCTAGCTGTCCAACGTGCCTGATTGTTGTGATGACAAGGCCTGACATCATAACTGTACAAGGTGCAACCATCCAATTTCAGAATCATGTCTTCAAGCGAAAATCGTTATTGCCTACGACAGGTTAAGAAAGATATTCTAAGCTCTAAATGTATATAAGAAACTTGTTAGTGAAACTGTGCCTGTTTAACTTGGACTAAGGAACAAGGGTGCACCCTTACATCATGTTTCTCAGAGAAGACATCCGACCATTTACAACATAAAATTAAATCGAAATAGCATTATTTGATTTAATTTCTTATGTATTTTCTTATGTTTGGGTTTCATTTCTAATTCAGTATTACAAAGGTCACACTAAACCAAAATAAAATGAACTGCTCGAACGAGTATTATAATAATATGGAAGATCTATTAATGTATACGTTTTGGCAAATTGCAAGGTGTCAGATGATCGTCTTGTATTCATGAAGTAATCTTTTATATTCTTAATGCACAGCCAGACCATTGTCATTTCTGAACCGACATCTGAGCTTGGCGCTGCATATGTCAGTCAATTATTAGCAAACATTTCAATTGACCGCTATTCCCTCCGACAGGTATACTCTAATTACATTTTTACAGGCATAATTTTGTGGTCGGACAAGAGTCTGGCCAACTAAGCGGCTCACAAGAGCAGTCAATATTGTTTTCATATACGTCTTTCTGACTTTGCTTACTGCATACTTAAATCCACAGTTTCAGAAACTTATGCACTTCATAACGAAATGTGAGAACTATACTAATAAATAGGACAAGAATAGACTTTTTTGGTTTGTGAAGTAAGATATTTTTTATTCTAGCTAGGGTTGAAGAACCTTTGACTTGCGACTTGTGTGCTGGACAGTTTGGGAAGTGCTGGGATGATAAAGAGTATCCTGAAAATGTAGTGACTCACCGGAAAAATTTCAAAGGTTTATAGGGATATCTAAAGTACAGTTTGTCCTACACTAGCTTATAATATCGAATATTTTTATCTCCCCTTACCGGATATTTAATTTGTTTATCTCCCTGTACTTCTTAGTGTTTTGAATAAGTTCCAATGGGATTCCTATTCGAATATCCACATGACGCTTACATTCGTTGGTTTGGTGTTTCACGGCACAACAACACAAGTAGGTTATTTAGTGCCAAGGCAATCGGATTAAAATGCCATAAGCAATGGCACACTACGGTAGAGGACCCATCATTGATATTAACATGATTGAAAGCCAATGAAGCACCTGGTATAAACACATTTCACACAAATGTTCCAGGTTAATTATTGAAACCCATGGAGAAATATGAATAGCTTATAGACGTGTAACGATTACATAAGAAGGTGGATTTACGTATGTGGATTTTCTCATCACTAATCATCAAGAGGATGAATTAATCACGTTTTGCGCATTTCGAGCTAAGCCACACCTGTGAGTATCGAGTCGTTAAGAACTGAATTGTAAGTGATTATCCATACCATTTAACGTGTATTAAACATTTTAAATCAGGGGATAAACATGTAATTGGATTTTGAAAAATTGCTTTCCAGTTTCACATACTATTCTGATAATTTTGTGAAGACAGACGGTTTTTTGATTCTCCTGAACAACGCAAACGTATACAATTTTGTTATTATTGGACTAGTCAGTCTCATGTTCGTAAGTTAATGTTTATTCCATCAGGAGAAAATAATAAAACACATGCATAGAAATATCATGAAAAAATGAAGGTAAAGATACGTGGTAGTGACATAAAAAGTATAGCTGGATTTTTTTTTAAATTTGGAGAACTTAAGCGATTCAGCGGTCCCGGCGCGAGACTGCAAAAGAAAATAAATCCCATCAAAATTTACTGTCTAAACAGTGTGAGTTATCAAGATCCATAATCGCTAAAAATATAACTTACCAAATATAACATTCCCTATTTTCGAACAACATCACAAATGTGTACGTTCGCGAAAATACTCCCTATATACTATACAAATTTAAATCACGTATACACACACAAACGCAAAAGAAAAATTTAAACAGCCGATATGTAAGATCCTGTTAGGGTATACTGTTCCAACATTACCCAATAAGGAATTTTAAAAATGCTCATGAAATTACAAGGAAGAGATTGATTACATTATATTGTCATACTATCTTTCACTGGTTGTTAATTTTCAATGACGTTAGCAGGATAATCCGATAGACACCGATCGTTCACGATCTCCCACTTCAAACGAACCTTATGAAATCAGTCGAAGCAGTTTGGCTTGATTTGAAAACTGTGGCGAGCAAATGTTTACAATTATTCTACGAGTTTCATAAAATTTCATTTGAAATGAGCACAAATGGAGTCTCTATTTATCACGTAATGAAAATATTAATTAAATAAGAACTAGTGGATGATGTAGAGAAATGTATGTTATGTTCATTCGGATGCCTCGGACATTGCAT
>JAECUM010045942.1:0-11392 GCA_016617855.1 Megalonaias nervosa
CGACACATTAGCTACATAGCATCTTCACTAAATCATGTCAAGTCCTTTACGTTGTGTGACGAAAAGAAACTTAAAATCGATTTTAATTTTTAGCTGGCGTGATCACAGTGTCTGCCAACCTAAGTGGGCATTCCATTCCATCGTATGCTGTAAATGTGTATGTTTCTGACGGTCACTCACTTGTTGGACCCAAGGTCTTGACTGTGACAATAACAGGTAATACATATACCCTTGTTGTATATTCCAACATAGCTTAGAATGGTTAGTACACTCTTCACTGTCAAAAAAGATTTTTTATGAAAAATATTAGAACCGAAACCAGTGTGCATGTTAATTCAATGCAGCATCGGTAATACACTTTTGCACTGATGTCAAATATGCTCGACAGTTTCTCTTTGTACATGTAATTACATTTAGTTGTTTGAACGTAGTTATGTAGCTATATCTGTAAATAAAGTCTTCATATATAACCCCCAGAGACAATTCCATACTTCACCAACCTACCGAATGCTACAACAATCAATGAGACGGAGGTGATTGGTAACACCTTGTATACACTGATGTTCAAGGACGACAACCCAGAGGATGTTTTGTTTGTCAGGATGACGAACAGTACACCTTACTTTTCCTTGGACACAAGTACCTGTAAGTAGTTTTTATCTGTTAGCCGTACATTGCAGAGAGATTTCATTGTGGGTAACAAACAATGGGTGATGCATTATATGTATAACGAAAACTGTTTTTCAAAAGTCACTTAGCGTCATAGTTTCTACAGCACTACAATTGACAGATTAAGCGCATGAAATCAAAGCAATAAAAGGCATACAAATATCATGATGAAATATGTTTCCTGTATTATTTTCTTCTAATGGCTACTTATCTTTGTGTCATATCGCTTCGTTACTATTAATCAAGAAACAAAGATGCATTTTTTTTCTTTCCTAGCATGCCAGATCATTCATTTCAAATGAAGGAAGGTACATATAAGGAACAAATAGATAAGGAAACCTTCATATTTGATGATGATAAAAATCTTACAGACAGGGGTGCAATGGGCATGACTTTTTTCGAGAAGACAAATGCCGGACCACAAGTAACTTGAAATATATATCTGATTTGTAGAATAAAAATTTACTATATGTAGTATATTAGTTACAAAGTTAATTATGTTTAGGTTTTAAAAAAAACCCCAAAAATATATTGTTTCTGAAGATAATCCTAGCCCCTCCCTCGAAACAGTCGGTCTCTCAGACTATCCATATAATAGCTTTTCGTCTGGTGCCATTGCTTTATGAACATCGAGTCCTTTCTGTTCAGTAGTATATCTTAGGATACTGTCCTCCAAGCATTATCAGATTTTTTTCTCAGAAATAATTCTTTTATTGTTTTTTATTGATACAGATATAGTCAAAGTAGCTTCTACATTACCTGGTGCAATAGGTGTTCGTACGCTTCTGTTTGAAGTGTTTGACGCTTACTCTATGACGTCGACGGGAACTTTCATCATTACTGTGACCAATGTGGTAAGTCAAAAGCTCAAGACTGGAGGATTGTGCTATTTTACGACACAAATCAGTCTACAGTAAAGATAGAAGAATAAACAAGTCTATTAAAGTATTTAAAATGTGATCACAAGATTCAACGTGTTATTTTGATGCATAGGTATCTGTTCTTAGTCAAATTTTATCTTTTTCTCTATGATGAAAATGATCACAAAGACGATAATGTCCACGTGTTGAAGCTCTATATATAGTTATCTGTCTTTGTATTACATGTTTATGGAAGGAAACAAATTCTGCTTCCAACTATTCAGAGGACTTAAAGAACAGTTTCACGGTATACAGCAACTATTGCCACTATTTTGCTATAGCAAATAAAGGATGCTTGACCAGACCATTGATACCAATGTAGACCTTTAGAGTGTCATCTGTTTATTTTAGTACTTGTTAAATAGACCAAGACAGAGAGTGTCATTATGTTATTTTCCTATATGTACTGCATGTTCATCATATTTCTCACTTTTTGCACATTAATATATTTATTACATTATCGTTTTCATTTTATATTCACAGGCTCCAGTCATACACAGTTTACCTGCATCAACTTCAATCATCGAAACTACCCATGCTGAAACGCTATTGCATACCATCAACGTTACGGATACTTCAACATCAGTTATATGCAACCTGACGACGACAAACGTTCCGTTCCTAGTAAAGCAAATTTCAAATACAATCAACTGGGGAATTTATGTCCAGAATAATCCTGGTTTGGAGTACAGCATAAATAATGTATATTCTCTCAACACTTCTTGTAATGACGGAATTGATGCAGACACCGGGATATTTACTGTGAACATTACCGAAAACATTGCACCGGCATTCACTAATCTAGGTTGGTTGCAATCTATCTTGATCTCGTTTCAGGCAGAATTCTCTTTTGCTTTATATTCTGCCTTTTTATTCATGATAACATCATGTTGTATTAAAATATCTATATTGTTCTTGTTTGGTGTATCCCTGTAACTGCACTTTTATTATGAGAGGAGAATACAAAGTTGTTTTTTTAAATTTCAAATTATGTTAGAATTAAAACCTTCAAGAATGCAGAAGCTAATACAATCAGTAACAAAAGTTCAACAATAATGCTGCAGTCATACTGATACACAGTAAAGGACAACAAAATAATATGTGCAAAGGATATTCAAAGTGATAAAATTATTTAATCTTTAAATTCTTTATATAGTCATATTTTATGTCTATCGAGAACTCGAACCATGCAATTAGAGATGATTAATGAAGGGTCAGTAAATTTTCCCCCTCATGGCGAAAACAAGTGAAAATATGTAAATAGCTGGGTTTAGTAATTCATTAATTTGCTATTTGCATAGGGTACAGTTCCATCATTTCTAAAACATTTTAAGTTTCTTTAAAATTCTTGCCCCTTTACATGACTTTAAAACTTAATTGTTCTACTACTTGTCATTGTTCATGATTTCAAGGTTCCATTACCGTTGTCTCCCTGACGACGGCTCATAACATTGGATACGTTGTCTACAATGTGTCGACCACCGATAATGAGAATGATACAATGTCATTTAATTTGACTTGTAATCCAACCACCTGCCCTTTCTCGATATCTTCAACATGTAAGTAGCACATCATATTTTCCAATACTTTTATGTTGACATAACAGATTCTCCTTGACATTCATCCTATATTTTGTCGTCAATTTATATTGAAGTTTAATTAGACAATGGCTGCTTACTGAGTACAAATTAAGATTATTGCAGATTGAATACAAAAAATTATCCAGCATAACATTAGTTAATCCATTACTTTCTCGGACCTTTGCTAAACCCCATTTCCATTGAGATACAGTTCCTAATAGTTAAAGAAAAAGAAACATGTTACAGAATTGCATTCTAAAACTCCAATAACCTTTTGTTAACCACAGCTCAAAACCTCTATTATTTTTATATGTAATGTGCATTTCATGTCAGACCATCGTTGTATTTTCTTTCAATTTTTAACTCTTTACGAATTTACAAGCTATTTTATTTATATCCCCGGCAAGTATGGTTTAAAGCATAGGATATTTTTTTATATACCAATTATTGGTAGGTAAATATTTACTTCTTAAAGTGCAATTGCAAGCGTTTTTCACCTAAATAAAAGTGATCTAATCCATTGACTTTTATCTTTGAAACTAAATTTTCTTGCGGTCAAATTATTTTGCTACATATATCGCTTCAAAATATTGTTGGCACTGTCGGTTCTATCCAAAATTGTAGCATAAATGCAATTTCCTTCTTTCTTTTTATTGTAGCTGGGGTGATTACTGTATCTCAAGACCTAGATGGACACCCTGTTCGTTCCTATGCTGTTAATGTCTATATCTCTGATGGACATTCACTTGTAGGACCCTCTGTCTTGAACGTTACTATCACAGGTAACAAGGATGTGTCTTACATGTGTGTTAAACCATTTAATGCATAGAAAGTATCATCTACAATTATTGTCAAGCCTTCTCTGGATCTAGTTTTATGATTCCGAGAATTCTGCATCGACAACAATACAAAATGAGCAATTATATTTAAAGTTCAAAAATGGTATCCCCTTTTTTTAATCACGTTTAAACATTGTCCGTATGTTTGAATAAAATCTCTTTATGTCCCCAGAAACTACTCCATACTTCACCAATCTACCGTGCAATATGACAATCGATGAAACCGAGGCAGTTGGCAATAGTTTCTACACCGTGAGCTTCATGGATGATAACCCAGCGGATGTTCTGAATGTCACAATGATGACCAACACACCCTACTTTACCTTCGACTCAAATACAAGTAAGTTTTCGATTTTGGTAACTCTTCATCGTCGATCAAGCATCAACGTACGAATCCATTTATTCCACATATGGGAAAAATGCTACTTATTTTATATTAGTAATTCTTATTTGACTTTTCCTCGAGCACGACCTACATTTGTCGTATGCATATTTTCAAGTAAGCATATCTCTATACATCAAAATAGGTTCTTTGTTTTAAAAAGTTTCTCATGCTTGTTTAAAGACGAGAAGGAACATATTCATTCATACCTTTCAATTCATCACTGATTAAGAATACCTTTCTTCAGTATTAATTGATAGATGATTTTGCAATCAATTTTCTTGCATATAGTTCAAATCCCCTTCTTTCTTCCATGAAAGCGTTTCTTTCTTCATACGTTAACTTTCATGCATACAAGATATAAATAGACTCAATTATGTGGCTTTTTTTCGAACCCTGGCTTCCATTCAAAAGCAACATATCTAAAACGTGTTCGGCCTGTTTTCAAGGTAGGCAAATCTTTTAGCTTCACTTAAATTCGGACATTTTTAGGTATATTCACTGTCTGAACTAAGAGAGTAATAGGCCCAGGAGGAATTTCAAAGAGCTCCCCTTCCTCCCACCCAAGCCATTTCACTGTGTTACGGGGACCCTCGCCGGGTGAGGCCTTGGAGCAACTGCTTCATTTGCTTCGCTTTTAATCCGGCCTCTTGTATATTTCACATATGGAACAAACAAGTTCCTGATCCAGTTCTAAACAAAAAGATCATGTACTTCTTTTTTATGAATATAATGTTACTTCACGTGTTCTGCAGTTTGTGCTGCAGACTATCAATTACAAATACTGTTATCTGACTTAAGGAACTGTCGATTTATATTAGGATAAAATTGATTTATACGGAATATCTTTTAATAATGACACCTAAAAGACTCCATATTTCTTTACAGCGATGCGTGGCTGCACTAAGTTGAAAACAAAATGGATTCACCTCAATCGCCTTAACATTGCAATTGTTGCAGGCCATGAATGGAAAAAAAACCTGTGTCAGAACTAGTGCATACGATATTTTCTCTGACGAAGATGATGTATTTATATTGAGGTTATTTCATTTTAAATGCATAGTTTATGACTGTTTGTTCAGATTCCGTTTATGCGTGTTTTGTTGCGCTTTAGATTATGCTTTATTTCCATTAAATCACACTCTTTGGTACTCTCCTTACTATAGGGGAAATCAAAGTCGCCTCATCCCTACCGGGTTCGATAGGTGTGAATAAACTTGTGTTCCAAGTGTCAGACCCATACTCCCAGACCTCGACTGAGACATTCACAATTACGGTGTCCAATGTGGTAAGTCACAAGGTCAAACATAACAGGGCGATTACGCTATCTTATGAATGAAATGTGTAATCAACCAAACAAGAATAAATACTGTAACTTACTCCATATAACTTAGAATTAAGGAAAGTGAAATAAAGCATATAATTTTACATTACATCTTGTAGATGACCTAAATACCATACTTCTCTCTCTCTCTCTCTCTCTCTCTCTCTCTCTCTCTGGCGTTGACCTGCGAAGTGGCATCTTTCATTGAACCACTGTCCAACTCAGTATAGTGTATCATCAATTATTCTAAATACTGAGTGGTTTTTTTCTGTCTGTGTGTTACATTTTATCGCAGTTCCACATATTATAATGATATATTTTATTATATATTTCATCTGAGATAATAAAATATATAAATGGGAGAAATGTGATATCACCAAGTGCCGATACAACTTTCAGCGCCACAGCGCTGATTTCTCTTTTGGAACTACTACACTTTCCCATTTACAAAATACATCTGCCCCCATGTATATTATTCAAACCGGTATTTCAATAATTAGGTCTGATTCACTATTCACTTCTTCTTCTTCTTCTTCGTCTTCTTCTTCCTTCTCTCTCTCTCTCTCTCTCTCTCTCTCTCTCTCTCTCTCTCTCAGGATGAACAAATCTTCAAAATATATCAATAATATAGACAATGCAGTACACATTTATGTAATCTATGAGGAGGCGCCTTCAAAAATTGTCCCCAAAAAACCTTCAAACAGCAAGAAGTAGGCTTCAAGTATTAACTTTTTGTAATTAGTTTTTCAAGTGAATCTTGGAAATTGTCAGTGATATAATTTACATGACCTGTTGTTACTTGATATTGATCGGTCGCGTATACGGTATCATATAAAAACTGTACAGATTTTTGGCGAGAAAAACCTCTTTATTAAATATATTATTCAAATTGTCATGGTACTGATTTTAAATTTCATTAAAATCATGATCATGTTTGAAAACGATAGAAATATTAGACATTGATGAGTATTGATTGGAAACAATAATTAAATAACAGTCAAAAGTTTGGATGCAGTTAGTTATCAGATTAGACTGAAATTTTGTTAAGGCCACAAACAAATTCACGTTTGAATGCAGAATGGAACAGATTAAATAACCCAATCCTTACAAGTAAACTCAGTCATTAAAGTCTTATGTTTATTGATGTTGCACTCTGAAGTCTGTCGGAAACGACCGCCCTACTATGTTTCTACAGTTCTTCCAACAACGTTCATCAATCCGCGCTAGAAATGTGTTAACGAAGCTAAAAAAAATCCCGTAATTTTCGTGTAAAGCAGTCATTAATTTTACAAAATTCACAATTAAGATACTATATTTACATTGTAAATTTATTTTTAAAAGGTCACTTTTATAAACATTATGTAAACTTTCGAGAGTTCGTGTTAGCGATGTAGTAATGCAGCCGTTAATCGCATCGACACAGAATGGAGAAGAAAAATTCATTAAAATATACTGATATTGCCTTACAAAATGCAAAATGAAAAGAAAATCTACGTTTATTGTGTAGATATAAGAAAATATTTCAAGAGTGAAGTGGAAACATTTTGTATTTGGCACGAACCCACTTTATTTCGTGAAATATTTCTTATATCAATTAAAAAAACCGGAGATACCCTCTATGCATCATGATTTGAGTAATCTGGCACAGTGTTTTTATTTACAGGCTCCAGTTATACACAGTTTACCAGATTCAACAACGATCATCGAAACCACCAATAGTGAAACCTTATTACATTCCATCAATGTGACAGATACGTCAACAAACATAACATGCTCAATGACGACAACAGGTGTCCCATTCCTCATAAAGAAGATTGCAGATACAACCAAATGGGGGATTTACCTACAGAATAATCCTGATTTGGAGGCTAGCATACAACCTGTGTATAACCTTAGCATTTCATGCGATGACAGATTCGCTGCAAATACTGGAATATTTACTGTGTACATCGCAGATAATATTCCGCCTACGTTCACAAATTTAGGTCTGCTTTTATACTTAATCTAAAAATTATTTCCCTTCTGCATGATTTTGTTCCTTGCAATCATCGACACCTTTCACAGTATTCTAACTGACTTTCTGATCTCTCGAACTCTCTATTATAATTTGAGTCCAGCTGCAAACAACATATACAGTCTCTCATTGCATAATGTAGATCAGGGTTCATGTTGATTTATTCCACTGATTACTCCTAACAAACTGCAAGACCCAGATCAGCCGGCGTATTAGCAGATCTGGATCTATGCAATCTGACGTAAAAGCAAATATATACGGTACACACTATTGCGACATATAGTCGTAATAGGCTCTTGAAGGGATATGATTTTCGTTTGGGGTGCGAGGGGTCCCGGCTTCAAATACTGGATGAGCCACCATTTTCTGTTACCACTCTACGGTCACAAACCAAGTAATAGAAAGAAACAGAACCAGCAAGTTTGGTAAAACCTTTAAAAATAATTTAATTATCAAAGTTATAAAATGAAAATGCAAAAAGAACTTACAGTATTATGAATTTACTAGAAAATTATCCGAAAAAAATTTCTATCAAGCTTGGACAAATTTCAGATCTACAATGTATGAATCACAATGGCATTGTCCAGAACTCCTTTGAATAATTCACAGTAGTCCTAGAATAATATTTTAGTCAAATGAGCACTTTGTAATTCCAATGAATAATCCTAACAGATGTCTCCTCTCAAATTATCTAAAGACAACATCAAACACTGCAGACAAAGTTTAGCATATAAAATAAGAATCCTAAATAGGAATGAATCCAAAATAGGAATGAACCTTTCTGCTCAGTTCTCTTTTTATATTCATCTTCAAGAGTTTACTAAGATCATATCTTGCAATATACCCAGAGTAACGTATCTTATTATTCAGTCTAATATTTGAAAATACCTAACATATCCAATGGGAAATAACTTAAAATTCTTTAAAGAACCCACCTTACTTACCACTTGGGAAGCTATCCCAAACTCGTAAACAGGTCTCATTATTAATATTATTAATTATGATCGTAAAACACCTACGTTGACAATTATTTATAGATCCTTCGATTCAACCATGTCTGACGGTTCATGATTGTATGGCTGTCTGTAAAGGGAAAAAGTATATCTCTTTGATGAATGCATCTCACAACAGTGTGAAGAAAAGCTAAAATTTTAATAATACTTTTAATAAGATTTTAGAGGGAATATGCAGAGATTTTCAATGTACTAAAATATGCATGGAATATGTTTGGCTCTTCTTGAATCAAAACCTTTAGAATGTCACACCATTTTTTCAGTCTTTTTGATTAATTTTAGCTTCCAATAACAATGCCTCACTGACGACGGATCTGAACGCAGGATACGTCGTCTTTATAGTGTCAGCCACCGACACTGAAAATGATACCTTGGCTTTCAACTTAACCTGTGATCCGAGCACCTGTCCTTTCAACATTTCGTCATCATGTAAGTGCATCTTTCTGTACCGACGACAGTCTTTCTATAATCCTATTACGAAACTAAATGATAAACTCACTGTAGAAATCCATGAAAAATACAGTTTTCAAAGATTTTATTCATGAAATCTTCACTCGTTATATTATCATGCTTGCTTCACATAGTGAAGTTATCAAGTTATAACAGTCTAGCTGTGCTGACGAAAGAAAATCTGATAAAATGAGTTTTTGATTCCAGTTTTAGTCAACGTTCATTTTTAAATTATGTATTTTATTTTTTAAACATATTTTTCTCTTCCTTACAGCTTATTGAACCGTTAGATAGCTTATTTGTTTCGACTGTCTTGTGAATGAAATATAAAATTGAATCCAAACAAAACCACGTAAACAAGATAAAACACGATGTGAATGTATATATATATATATATATATATATATATATATATATATATATATATATATATATATATATATAGAGTCAGGTTTGCTAAACCGCAGCTATAAAGTCATGTATAAGCTAGGATATTATTGCGGCCATGTGTCTGATGCATAAACATTGCCGCGCGTTAGTGTTAATCTCTTAAGGTTACCGTAACCCGCCAGAGACCTTAAACTTGAGTTGGCGTAGGCGACCGCTCTCATCTAAACAAAGGCTTGTGGTTACCACACCTACGTGTTAAGAGGTTAGGTTAGGATCAAAGAGAAGCCCGCGGGGTGAACGAGGCGTGTTCTCGTCCGTCCCCACGTTGACAGACAGCAAGAGGGACATTGTCCGCTATGTTTGATTGGATAGGTTCACAGCGACATCCAGTCGGAATTGAGATAGACGGTGTGATTACAATTTGGATCCGAATTATAACTTTCAGAACTCTAAGAAAAATTTAGTCGCCTGGGAAGATTGCTGAGCAAATACCCTGGGTTACTCCGAGAGAGCCAATCGTAATTTGGCGGTAAAAATTAGAGGTAGATTCTAAGGAAAGAAGAAGCTTCGAAAAGGTCAGTAAGTAATTTGCTCGATTTTTGCAAAATATTACGGCATCATAATTGTAATTATTTGTAGTATGTACACTTAATTACTAGGATCGTTTAGTATGTAGAATTACCTTTGTAGTGTTTCATTTACATGCGTATTTGAGAAATGGGCTTCAGCCTTACGTAGAGAATTACGTAGACTGGTAGCTTGTGGTCAGCATTAATTTTGTAATTCGCTATTAGGTTGCTTGGTAGTAAACCAGTGCATTTATTAATGCGTTATGTTGGAATTACGCATGCTTGAATTGTGAGTTTATGAAGCTGGTTGAAGTATCTAAGATTAGTTACTATGGACGTATGCGTATATCAGAGAATGGATATTTGAATATTTGTGTACATTGTATGAGTGTAAGGTAAAGAAATGCGTCTGATTATTACGATATTGTTTAGTATAACGGGATTAGGAATATGTATTGATGTGACAATTTATTGATATATGTATAAGAAGTAATTGATAGCGTCTTGTATTATGATGTTTATTTGACCTTTTGTTTTCGCAGGAAGCCTTTTAGGAGACAGAGAACTTCCGGTTCAATTGAGTCTCGAGTCTCCAAGAGGTGGAGACGGAACTGAGACTAGCCGAACAGTGGAAGTCGACAAATTCTAGTCGGTGGAGAGAAGGCGGATAGAAGGTGGAGGAGGAGGAAAAGGAGTATAGAGAATTGGAGGAGGATAATAAGGAGTATAGAGAAGTGGAGGAGGAGGAGGTGAAGGAATATAGAGAAGTCGAGGTGGAGGAGAAGAAATTTTGGGAAAGTTGGGGAGGAGGAGGAGGAGAAGGAATTGGGAGAAATAGGAGAGAGAAGACTACCACAGATGAGTAGAATACAAGGACAGGTGGAAATCGATCTCACACTGCCAATCAAGTGATGCAATAGGCTTTTAAAGGGTCGAGCGAATGGAGTGTAATTGAAAATTTGAAGCATTTGATTATTGAATTGTTATTAAAATGTTATTCGTTGAATTTCAACCTTCTTGTATATTTAACCATTTAGCCGTCGGCATTGCTGACTGGGGGCTCGGAGCTTTACATCTATCTTTCACTAATTTAACTTCCAACCAAAATCGAACCTGGGTGGGACTTCTATAATAGTTTAATTAAAATATTGGGAGCACCCCACCCCCCACCATAACCATAACAAACCCCCATATATATATATATATATATATATATATATATATATATATATATATATATAT
>JAECUM010045943.1:0-17759 GCA_016617855.1 Megalonaias nervosa
TGCACCTTTCAAAAAGTGCTAGCTCCACTTGGTCATTTTCACTTCCTGAACTTCAGAGGTAAATTGTAAAAGAAGAGCCGATAACTTCTTAACATTTTAGATATTTGGTAATTCATTCATTGCACTTTCAGAAGCTGGTATTGTCTAGTCTGGCAAAATTAATTTTCACATCCTAATAGCTGCAAAGGATAGTGTACTTTAGACAAATTCCGGCTGAATTTTGGAGCACAAGGGAGCAGTCGATTTAGTTAGCAGTGTGCTAAGATCATTTACAATTTTCAAAAGTACAACACCCTAAGAAATGTCAGCCACATTACATGAAAGTAGCATAGAGGTATGCCAACCTTCTCTCCACTGTGCATGTTTTAAATGCAAACAACTTCACCTTACATACGTCACTCTCTCAAAAGTACATAATAACTGGTGAGCGCCCTCTATCTATCTATATATCTATCTATCTATCTATAGTGAGTATATATATATATATATATATATATATATATATATATATATATATATATATATATATATATACACACACACACACACACACACACAAGTTTCTATTAAAATAAAGAGAATATAGGTTATGGTTTGGATAAAGTTTAATGAATACACGCCATGAATGCATATTGCAACACCTCGGCACGAAATCTATGTGCAGGAATTGTTTATGGTAGCAAAAGTCAAAATAATTTAAAATAATTGAAAGATCAAATATATAAATTGATCGCATTTATCATACACAGGGTTGTCTGATTCTCGGTACATATATCATAAATAGGGTGGAATGATTTTCGATACATGTATAATACACTGAGTGGACTAATTCTCGATACATGTATCATACACAGGGTGGAATCATTCTAGGTACTTGTATCATTCTCAGAGTGAAAAAATTCTAGGTACTTGTGTCGTACGCAGGGTGGAATAATTCTAGGTACATGTATCATACACAGCGTGGAATATTTCATGTATGCAACAAAATTATGTTAGTAAACACTTTTCTAGTGAGCATAAAGCAAACTTTGTTCGGATTTAAATTTTGTCGGATTTTAATTTTGGCAATTTTTCAACTTGATCCCTGAATTTGATAATGTTACAGTAAATTGAAAATACGAAATAAACGACCCTCGTGAGATCAAAGGCATCGAAAAATGAACAAGGGTGCGCTTTATTTACCTTAATCAATTGGCATAAATTGTGTATTGTATATACTGGCGTCTAGATTGAAGTACACATGGCAGAAGCCACATCGACTATAGTAGACTAATGCTAATTGGAATCCAAAACGACACCTCACGGGGTTTTAGGTCTATGTTAATCTTTGGAACTATAGGAAATACAACTGGTTCGGTGCTGAAAAAACTGAAGGATTGATGACATAAGATTAGATTTGCTATGTTTCAGAGCAAATTTTAATGTTTAATAACACGAATTATGCGGAGACTCATCGAAAATCTATCGCTACCTTGCAAGTGTTATTGTTCAATATATACAATCCTTTGTCAGCAACATTTCTTTAAATCTTTCCCAGATAGTCATATATTTAAAGATTTTATTACATACATATTTAATCTTATATGACTGATTTAGTGTTCAATGCGGGTGTTCAATTTTTTTTTATCGCGCGTTCATATTGGAACTGTTTTTGTGTTTCACTTACGTCCGCCTCCTGATCTTCTTTCATGCAATAATAGAACCTGTACAAATTCCAGTCTTGTTTGAACTCCATTCACATTATACATGGAAAGCGTTAAAGATAGGTAATACAAAAGCGCAATAGTGCTTTGTTCCAAGTCAGGCCAAATATCTCGTTTGATGAGGTGTACGAATATTTCTCGGCCTAATGGCCCAGTGGCGTAGCGAGGGTACTTAGCCTCCGGGACAAAACATAAACTTGGCGTCCCCGGTACTTAGCGCCCGGGGACAAAACATAAACTTGGCGCCCCCTTCGAGTGCATCTGAGATAACGAATAGTTGTATTTTCCTCATTTTGGCGCCCCTGACACATGGCGCCCGGGGACAACGGTCCCCCTCCCCCTGCCCTCCCCAAGCTACGCCACTGTAATGGCCTCCGTGCATTCTTACCCTATTTCAATCTTGCTATGTCCGCCGATTCGGAACAAAACACTTGAGTAGTTCTGTGTATGTAATTTTCATGACAATTAACCGGACTTTTGCCAGAATTAATGTACAGAATACGTTTTGTTTTAAAATATGTTTACAACGAGTGTGTGCAGCTTAGATGCAAGTTACCATTGTTAAACAGTCTAGACACGTAACGGAAAATAATCACAACCTAGCACCGAAAATTTACCCCCCGCCCATTTGTTACTTACAAGAAGAGCTGTTTCAGAACTAATGAGGTTCCTTCTCACAGTTTCGTATTTTGTATAGGTGTGAATTTCTAAATAAAAGTAAATCACGAGATTTGAATGATCCGCTCATATGTTATTTAAAGTAGAATCCAGGATCCTCGATCCAGGAATGGGTTTGTTTAGGAATATACCATACGATATGACGTGGATATCGAACACGAGACGATTACTACAGGGTTCGAATGAAAAACTATGCTACTGGAATGAATGCCCAAATGAAATGAAAAAAAAAAAAAAAAAAAAATAGTTTTGCAATTCAGAGTGTATTCATATTTTCCGTACAGAAAAGGCAATTACGGTTAATTAAATCTCCACGCGAGTGTAGTTGAATGACAAGTTATTTGTCAGAACAAGAACATGACAAATATACAAAATTTCGGCGTTTTGTTTAGAGCATTTTTTCTATTTCACATACTGAATTTAAGTGCTGAAGAATTCAGACTTAAGAGTACGATAAAACGATAAGCTTAACAGAAAATGTTGATTTTGGATCATAAGAAATGAAAAGTTTCCAGTATTGGACAGTTTTAACTAGAGCTGGTATCGCCAGCAAGTTTGATTCGAGAGTCGTATCGCGATAATTACCATCGATATAATATGTATCACGATAAGCCGAAAATAATACATATATGATCATGCTTGCACAAATCCGCAGGGGAATACATTAAATTCCAAGAATAAAGAATTTTTCTTTTTGTATTTGTGCCTTTCTGTTAAATGTTACCCTGACAGTTATTAGATACAGTAAAATAATGTAAAAACATTTATTATGGTATTTTGCCAATAGAAGCACTCGGCGCGTGACAATAAAAGAGGGAGGGTGCCTCTGCTTAAGACCCTAATGTGACTTGTTCTCTATTTAAGACCCTAATGTGACTTGTTCTCTATTTAAGACCCTAATGTGACTTGTTCTCTATTTAAGACCCTAATGTGACTTGTTCTCTATTTAAGACCCTAATGTGACTTCTTCTCTATTTAAGACCCTAATGTGACTTCTTCTCTATTTAAGACCCTAATGTGACTTCTTCTCTATTTAAGACCCTAATGTGACTTGTTCTCTATTTAAGACCCTAATGTGACTTGTTCTCTATTTAAGACCCTAATGTGACTTGTTCTCTATTTAAGACCCTAATGTGACTTGTTCTCTATTTAAGACCCTAATGTGACTTCTTCTCTATTTAAGACCCTAATGTGACTTCTTCTCTATTTAAGACCCTAATGTGACTTCTTCTCTATTTAAGACCCTAAAGTGACTTGTTCTATATTTGAGATCCTGATATAACTTGTTCCCTGTTTAAGACCCTAATGTAGCTTGTCCCCTGTTAAGACCCTAATGTAATTTGTTCTCTGTTTAAGACCCTAATGTAACTTGCTCTCTTCGAGTGAACTTGACAGTTATATATATTTATATAGTCGACTCAAGAGAAAAACAACAAAAAACCCAACAAAAAACAAAAACAATAAACAAAAGAAAATATTAAAACCCAACAAAAAGCCAAACAACAAAAAACGAAAGAACACATCACCCAAGGTCTAGAAAATAAACACAACATATACTGCGCTGATATTATTTTCATGCCGAAATATACCTGTGTTTTGAGTTGAACTGGCAAGGTCGAATTTCTCGGGCACCTGCAACGCTATGTGTTTTGGCTGCTGATTATGATAATACGTTTAAGGAAGGTTGATTAACGACCGAAGAAGAAGAAGAAGAAGAAGAAGAAGAATAAACAAATGTAATACTCCGATGATATATATATATATATATATATATATATATATATATATATATATATATATATATATATATATATATATATATATATATATATATATATCATAACTAATACAAACTCATATAGAGTACTATTTTTAAAAAGTCGTTCGAATTATTAAAAACTTACATCTCGTGAGGCACCCAAATTCTCTGAGTTTTGACAAGAGTGTGTATCGGTAGATATTAAGATACCAAGCTTTCTTTGAATAACTACGGAATTTTGTATCGCGATTATTTTTATTAGATTTTGATTGTTCACGCTCGTCGAAATCCCTTTGCATGCTCTAATAAAAGTATTAGGAAAAACTGTATGCATTTGACCTTTCAAACATTGAAAAAATTTCAACATTGGTACGAACGTGTACATCAAAAAACAGGAACTTGGTTTTGGAAGATTCATTTATTCTCCTCACATTGTTTTCAGCTTTCGTTGCGGAAAACTGAAACAGCACTTTTGATAAACAGCACTTTTGATGAACATCTGCATCTACTGCTGACGTTTTTAGCGCCGGCAAAGACTGGTCACGTGATCATGTGAAACTTGGTAACTTTGCTATGACAATATCTGATGCTGTACAAATAACTAACAACCGAAAATGTCTAACAGAATTGTATTTTCATGGAAGTCTGAAAGTTAAAAACAGCCTCGTGTATAATGATGTAAATCAGCAGAAGACTTATAGCGGACTACATGCAGTTTTACACGATCACGTATCCAGTCTGTGTCTAAGCTCAAAATGGTGGCGGTGCAGGTGGAATTCGACAACAATGCTGCTTTTATTCCTGATTTAAGAAGACCACTGAAACTGAAAGAAGTTCTGAGAACAATGTATATTCCAACGATAACGTTCAGTTTCTAGATGTGTGTGTATGTGTGTGTGATTTGGATTTTAACGTAGCTTTCAAAAAATTTTCAGTCATATATCTACAACGTCTGCAGTGTGGCAGTTTACAGTGATATCTAGCACTGGGGCACCATGCCACAGACATGTAGCATGATGTCCCACCCAGTCACATTATCCTGACACCTGGCCGACCAGTCCTAACACTAACCTCTTAACGCTGAGCGCCAAGCGAGGCAGGTGCTAGTACCATTTTTTTTATAAGTCTTTGGTGTGACTCGGCCGAGGTTCGAACCCGCGACCTCCAGCATCCGAGGCGGACGTTATAACCAGTTAGGCCACCGGAGTGGTCGTTTTCAGATGTAATTATTGAAATTATGTAAAATGGTAATTAGGTCTAAAAAAATACCATTAGAATCTACAAAGGGATTAATTTATTGTTGTGTGACTTGCTCTTTACTTCATTCAAAGAGACACTCGTCAAGAAAATGTTTACTTTTGGACGGCTGACATGATTTTATGTTTCATTCTATTATCGTCCTGTATGTGTTGTTCCAGTCCGAACCATGACCAGAGTAAATATCGCGTTTCATTTATACATCAATAAAATTTGAACAACTCTTGTTCTGACAACAAAGATTGAATATCATGAAGAGAGTATATTTTCAAAGAAGAACAAGTCTGGGAAAACTGTGGTGGATAACCTAACGAGAACCGCGGTACTTATTTCTTGTCAGGTACGATGAGAAACTGTGCGCATGAAAGTATCAAAATTCGATTCATACAGATAAATTGTAAAACAAAAATATCTCTCAGAAATTAGATATACATGCATAAATGGCATGCGTGGAAGTAATTTATTATTTCTTTTCCTTCGGCGAATGTATTAATTCCGTTTCAACCTCTAGCCTAAGTATATTTGGTAGCAATAAACGCAAAATGTATTACCTTTGCTATTAAGAAGAGTGAAAATGTGGCTTATGTCTGTCTATGATTAAATCAAATGAGAGCAAAGTTCGTTACCTTTCGATGCAAATATTCAGGAATTTTTTTTTATGAAATGCCAGACTGTGCTGAAGCTGATAGAACACCGACGATGCTGTTGAAAACTTTGGACTAAGAACACCATACTTAATCAAAGACTTAATTAATGTTACTTATTACGGTTGATGCTACCAGCTGAGTAAAATTAAATACCACATTCTCTGTGCATTTTGGTTTAAAGTGGATTATGTTTTACATCACAGTGTAACACTATGCTAAATCAGAGATTATTCTGAAAAGCAATGAATTCATCATATATTTTCATTTTGTTCAATTACCAAGCAAAGAGGATTTTTCGGGAATCCAGGATTAAAAAATAAACTTGACGAAGGCTGCTGGCAAAGTCAATATAAACGATGTGGGTATTTATTACTTTCTTTACGAGTTTCCAATTACCGATTAATACCCCTAAGGATATAGTTAACATCGGCATCTCATTTTACCATCGTCAAAATAGATTGAAATGATTAGTTTTACTCGTTGGAATGTAAAGTAATTACATAAATAGGAAGAGTGAATTAATCCACAGGGCTGTACTGGGAGGCACCAGTATTTTATGCTTGTAATATTGGCACTCGCATTACGCCCTTTCCGACCTAGCTTTTATGGACTAATCTTCACAATAATTTATACTTCAAGAATATCAGAAGCTGATTTTATGAGAATATACTTCTTTATGTGCTTACAAGAATTAATAAAAATTATATAAATTAATCATTTTTACAATTAAGAGAAGACATTGAATGATGATCACGTGAATGCAGGTAATCAGATTTTTTTTTTTTCTTTTGAAATTGCAGTCTCGCACATTGTTCTGTTTCCCTCAGGAGTAATTACAAAATATAGCGCTCATGAAGAAACACTTTGTGTGTTTTCAGTATGAGGGAAATTTACATGATTCTGAATATTAACGCGCTACAAAACAAAGTTCTTTATTAGTAAACAGTAAGTCGTGCATTCTCTCAAAGTACTCCATAAACATCTGTACAAACTTTCTCATTCCGATTATCCAGTTAATAAATGCCATGTACCTTTTGGCATGTTGTTTATACACAGGACGTCGGAAAATATCGTGTATAAAATTCTTCTGATAGTCAGAGTCCGTCGAGTAAATTGTTGTCTCTGCTTTATTTTCCGATCTAATTTTTTTTCTCTGCAGTCGGGTTCAGATCAAATAATTAATGTTTCGTCACCTATGATAATGTCTTTAAAACGTTTCTGGTTACTATTTTCATATTTGGCAATTTCAACTCATGCATGATTCTTATCAGCCGTCATAAAATGCGGTACCCATCTTGCTGAAAGCTTTTCAAGTTTTAAATGATCCTTTATCATATTAAAATCAGCTCACGAATGATAGAAATATTCGTTGTGTATCGTGCATTTTCATCAGTTGTCACTCTCACTGCAATATTTTCTCCTCAACAGTTACAGACAATGTCTTCCAGAACGTGGAGCAACTTCCACGAATTCGTGACCAGGAAGGATGAAACCACAACAAAACTGTAAGATATGACAGAGAATTGCATCTGCAAAAACATTGCCCAAGTCGGGTTTAATATCTGTTGAAGAGTTCTCTAAGAGCGCCTGGCTTTTGAAGCATGTTCTTTGCATAGAAGCAGCATTGCTCTCTTTCTCATACATTTTTACGTCACTGTCATTTATCTATGTTACGTATCATGCTTATATCTGCAAATGTCCAGCGTGTTGTACATGCAGCTCCATATCATTTCATTCAACGTTGTTATGTCTATCTAACGGTATTAAATTTACAGACATTTTCAAAGAAATAAAACAGTTATAGCAAAGTATTAAGAACTTTTCAAATACCATCGTATATTTTATGTTCCTAAGTCTCCAATGTGTATGGCTATAAATTGTCACATGGTTGCTACTTTATACTATTTTAAATCTGTCGCAGATCAGGGACAGCTGTAGAGAGTATTGTATTCGGAACGACAACAGATTTATACATCAGAGGCAGCTGTAGAGAATATTAGATCAGGGCAACTGAAGATAGCATTACATTAGGGACAACAGATTACTACATCATCGACAACCGTAAAGAGTATTACATCAGCGACAACTACAGACTACTACATTTTGGGGTAACTGTAGAGAGTATTGCATCAGAGACGACAGCACATTACTACATCAGGGACAACTGTAAATAATATTACATCAGCGACAACTACAGACTACTACATCAGGGACAGCTGTAGAGAGTATTACATCAGGGACGAGAACAAACTGCTACATCATGAACTGCTGTAGAGAGTATTACATCAAGGTCGACAACACACTACTACATCAGGGACAGCTGTAGAGAGTATTACATCAGGGACGAGAACAAACTGCTACATCATGAACTGCTGTAGAGAGTATTACATCAAGGTCGACAACACACTACTACATCAGGGACAGCTGTAGAGAGTATTACATCAGGGACGACAACAGACTGCTACATCAGGAACTGCTGTAGAGAGTATTACATCAAGGTCGACAACACACTACTACATCAGGGAAAGCTATAGAGAGTACTACATCAGCGATAAGTACAGACTAAAACATTAGGGACAGCTGTAGAGGGTATTACATCAGAGACAGCTGTAAAGAGTATTGCATCAGGGACGACAACATATTACTACATCAGGGACAGCTGTAGAGAGTAATACATCAGGGACAAACTGTAGAGTATTGTATCAGGGACAACTATAGAAAGTATAACACAAGGGACAAATATTATATAAATAGAGTGTTACAATAAGACTGAAATGCTAGTCAAAGTGCATGCCAGTGTTTTCGAAGACGACATGAGTGAGCCTGAAACAGCAACCTCTACTTTTGCTAGAAGACAAAGAAAATCCAGATCCGCCAAAGAGAAAAGAAAGTCGTTCAGTAGACCCCGAAGATTATTATTACAATAGAGGGAGTCTCAAAAACTGACTTCCAGAAAATTTTGACCCACGGCTCACACATACAAGATAAATTATAACCAGTTCAAGTCGGAAGTGCCACCCGAGAAAGCAGCAGCTTTCATTACTGATTTGTTAGAAACATTGAAACGACAGTGCAACACGTCCGAGAATCCAATGACGAGCTTAACATGACTCAACAGGACAGTGCTCAGATTGTGCTTCACATGCAGACATCTTATTCCAATCAAAACCTCAGAGGCACACGATTGTCCAAGGAAAGAAAATATGCCAGTTTTATGACCAAACCGTGGAATTTGAATATAAGTTTTACATCAAAACTATGAGAATGAACTGGAGGAAGATTTTACACAGGAATAGCACAAAAAAAAAAAACAAAAAAAAAAAAAAAAAAACGGTGGATGTTATCTTTTTTTTTACTTTGAATGTTCACAAGAGATTGGCATTCACATTCCTGAATTTTACATATTTTGTCGGGTTAATGAGAAGTGTATACAGGAATCTATATTTTTCTTTGTCCAGTCTGTAATAAAATTCCAGGAGGATGTGAAAAAAAGCTTCGGGGCCACGCACTTTTGCCGATTTTCCCGAATGGATTTAGGATCCTACCGACACTTAGAGTGAAGAAGACACTCAGCGTTACCGAGGCTTTCACCGATATGCTACTGTCATTGCTTACAATTTTCGCGGGATACGACTGATAATTTCTTTGTATACATTATTTCGAACAAGGCACCCAATACCCCACGGTGGCCATGAATGGAACAAAATTCATCTACATGAAAGTGGGACACGTACTAGTTTAAAGATTCCATGAGTTATTTAGCCATACCCTTAAATAGAATGCCTAAAAGGTTTTGAATGACATACATGACCAAAAGCTATTTCCACACTTTGTCAATACAGAAGCTAATTAATACTTCGTGCTCCAGCATTTGCCTAGCCTTAGCTACTATGATCCTGACTTTATACATACACACAGAACAACGTGAATCATTCTACGCTTGGTACCAAACTCACTCTTCAAACCCGTTTAGCTTTCAGGAATAAATGTTGAAATATTGCCGATCCGATGTGAACATTTTTTCGCCTTTACTGTGGAAAATTTCGACAATTATTTCTGGATAATGTAGGTATCGATCCTTTGAAGGGAGCTACTACAATCACTAAAGCGTGTGGATTAGTCTACCGAAAAAGTTCATTCCTGAGAAAAACTACCTATCATACCCCCATCAATCCTATCTCTCTGTTAACAGTCCATACTCCGCCAAAGCTTTGCGCCGGTAGCATTACTTGTCTGAAAGTGATGGCAAATGGATAAAACATGGTGCAAAACGGTGGAGAAAAGAATTCTTTCTCTGGAGGTCTGGGAGTTAGCAACCCATACACTTACTTCACTATATGCAGCTTTGGTCATTTTGATTTGTGCCTTATTGATGTACGGAATAAGCCTTATGTGTTTTCGCGATTTAATACTTAAAATGTAAATATGTTTTTGTTGTTGCACTTTTTTAAAGAAATATTAAATGCGTATTCAATGCAAAATGATGGTAATCTCTGAATTCTGAACACTACAATTATGACTGCATCCTCGTCCTCCTCCTCTGTTCTTAAAGTGATTGACTATCAAAGTTTGGAGGCCTCTTATTTTCATCATCCCTTTAGCATGTTAATTGCTGGACCAAGTGGTTCAAACAAAACCGAATTTCTCAAAACGTTTGATAAAACCCAAATCACACTTCTTTTGTCTACTCCAACGTATCGTGTGGTGCTACAAACAGTGGCATTTAGCTTAAACATTACTCAGAGAAGACCTGGAGAATCCATTTCATTTGTAGAAGGCATTCCTTGCGAACATGCCGGGATCGTGTCCGACTTTAATCCAAGACATCTTGTCATCTTCTATGGCATATTAAGAGCGGATGAGTGTCGTGCTGCTAGTATTATTTACATTACAAAAGGTTACTCTAAGAAAGTAAAGCATCTCGCATCATCAGTTTCAATACCCATTATGTGGTATTGTTTAAAAGTCCAAGAGACAAATCTCAGGTGCAAGTGTGAGCTAAACAGTTCGAAACACGTGAGAGAATTACGCCAATGACGATGCCACTAAAATACGTCATGCGTATTTACTCATTCATTTAAAACCGACCACTCCCACGTATTTTTGAGATTTCTTTCCAATTTGTTTCACAGTGGTCTCAAGAAAAGGGCCTGCCGTTTACACGCCCCATTTGGCGTCTGTCTTAAGTAAAAAAAAGTATAAAAACATCCTGGACATCTTTTCTTTCAAACAGTATTCAACATGACTTTTTTTCAAGCTCATCCTCCTGCCAAACGTTTTTGTGCACTGTGTGCCATAATTCGCGAGAATAAATTCTCATATTTTGTTAGAATCCGGTCTTAGAGTAGTATTTAGTATTTCCATAGTTTACTCTGATGGACGTCAACTTGTTAAAACATCATTCACACGCCCCATCAAACCAAACGCTTTTTTGAAGAACATAACGTAGCGTTGTCACAGCTGTCAGATCCAAGAAAAGATATTCAAACAACCCACTCAGCTTATTTAAATCTTGATGGAAGTGACTCTGTAATGGTGTCATTTTTTTGTTCCCTTTTAATTGGGATACCAATTTAAAGGCTAAAAGAAACGAAAACCAAATCCCCCCAAAGACGCCAGCAGACCATACAAAACCGTAGTGGAGCAGCACGTTCACAGAAGAAAAAGAAAAACCACAAGAAAGAATATCCCAGTAAATAAACGTCTCCTGCCAGAAAGATAGGTAGTTCCACTATGAGGCGCACGTACTCCGGAAAACCACGCCACTCGGTGATGGTGTCTTTTGCTGAAACTTCTACTTTGCCGTTCATGATGATGCTTGCCAAGCCTGATTTAAGACCAGTGTTTCCTAATTTGATGAAACAATGGAAACCCGTTTCTTAGGGAACTTCTATTTTTCTGGCGGAGAGGAAATCTCTTTCTTCTGCTGCTTTAGCGATTACTACTGCTGCTAAAAAGTGGACTCACCAACGAGAAATGCACAAGATAGAAAAGGGATGTTTCAAAGTTTACTGAATTTTTCCAAACAAGAACTGTCACGATTTAGTCTGTTGTAAGCGCATCATCTTTGAGTGCTACCAATAGCAAAGTTGATTCGACATGCCGATAATTCGTGTAGACGAATTCCAGTATAAGAAAGAATTGTAAGATAAGATTCACTTTAGTGTTTTTGATCCTGAAACAAAAGCTGTCACCAAGAAACGAACACCATCACCAACCTCTTCGTCTTCCCAAGACACAACCTTCCTCCAAGATAGGAAAATAAACGGACTCCTCCTCATTTAGCTAAGCACGAGGATGTTTTGTCAGTTGGGATTAAATTCGGTCCTTCGATACAAAAACAAATCATTCAAAAATCATCCAAAGAATTCATAGATATTTTGTGTGACGGTTGTTTGAATGTTTTGAAATGGATGGTACTTTTGCCCAAGGTACGGAATTAATGATTAAGTAAACATTGGGACGTTTCTCGCCAATTGGCGAGAGGTAATCCACCCATCAGTCAAAGGAAAATAATGCATGCTCAGTGAGGAGGATTTCTATCCCTGCTGATATGACCGTTGTTAAATGTGGCTGCGGCTTTGTTGAATCGATTGCTGAATCACTTTTAGGATCAATTATGAGATAATGAGGAAAAAAGAAGCCAAATAGGATACCGTTATCTGGAAAGACATAACACTGCATCTTTGGATCTTATGGAAGGACGAAAACTCCCTTTTATTCCAATGAAATGACGGAAGGAGTTATAGCGTTTGTATAAGCAACAGACACTTCATTTGCCACTGAATCCTACTCCATTCAGGATGTTTCAACAAGGGTTATATTCGTTGATGGATAAAACCGTTTTGTCTGAAACAGAAAAATCCCAGTGGTACGAACAAGTATTGCAACCTCTTCAACTCTTCCACCTGAAAGCTTTAGACGAACGAACTAAACCTACTATGAGAGATTTCAAGACCATCGTGAAAAGCGAACCAAATGCGATCACGACAGACACATTCTCAGGAATGGAAGAAGAAGAAGACATACCAGAAGCTCTTTCTTCTCCAATGCCTAGTAAGACTGCAACCTCTTTGTTGGCACCATCCTCTAATCACAAACGAGAGGAAATACAATCTTGGGTCAAAAAAAGATGTTAACAGCTTTTTTTCAACAGAGGAAAAAGGAAGGAATGGAAGTCAGAAGTGAATAAAGACATGTAACAGACCGTTATCCATCAACCAATGACAACACCTACTTAAGTTGTCAAGCCTTGTCCAAACCATTACCACACAACATCAATCTAAAAGCAGAATCACTTATTGAGGAACAGCAGCAGCAACCATAGCTAAACCATCATCGAGAGAGACTTTTGCCAGGATATCCTACAATGCTCATGCTGCGGTTTATGGAGGAATTCAAACACTGTACCTGCTATTTAAACCATATTCATTAGTGTACGTTTACCACATGTGCGACAATAGTTGCAAGAACAATAGATGTACATTTTGTACCAACCCATTCGACAAAATTTTTCAGATGTTAAACCAAAGTCGCTGACATCAATCATCAAGGCAAATATGTTTAGCTGATGTCTCTCATTTGGCAGCACACAATCGTGGTAACAAATATTTGTTACTGACATTACCGTTTTTCTCAGATCAGCGTGGGTATTTCCCTTGACTTCTAAAACATGTTCAGATTTAGTGCGATCTTTAAATCTGGTTTTGGAGCAAAATGGCCGTCACTCTTCAAGATAGCAAACATACAAAAGTACAAAATTTCTAAACCATACTTATTAAAAGGAATTGAAAATAAGAAATTAATGTTTTCACCACCGAAAATGCCAAAACATAAGAAAGTACGCATGTGGAGATATTTTACGCATCAACACATTCTGAAATACATCAACATATTACCATGTCTCTTCACAGCTTACAATCAACCATCCAAGCATTGTATGCACACGATGAAGTGGCCCCTGAAAACTGAGTGATAATGTTTGATCGATTGTTTGGAACTTCACCAAGCGCCCAAATGAACGAAGTGGCTTTAAAGAGTTGAGAAAGGTTATTCACCTAATTGGATAATCAAAGTGTTTCGTGTTCTTGGACATGTACGTGGACGTGATCCTCATTTCTATGAATTTGAAGACATGAACGGAAAATTGTTAAAAAGAACACCTAATAACAACGAGTGACCAAAAACGACGAATGTACGATATCAAAATCATTTCATTTAAAAAAAAAAACCCACGTAAAGTGGGCAATCGTTGACTTGAAGAAGTGAAAGTGCGTTGGAAAGGATATCCCCCTAGGTTTGATTTTTTTGACTGCTGCTTCACAAATCATCGGCTATAAAAGAAGAAGTAACCCCTATGCCGTTCGATGCAGCAGCTGCAAAAAATGACCTCTGTAGGTATGATGTGGAGAACCTATTCCCAAAAATTAAATTGTCTTTTTTCTGCTAAAATCTTTCTGTTGTATTGTGTCATCGGAGAAGCGACTACCGATCTGAGTGTGCAACAAGGAGGCAAACACTTGTGAATAATTTTACTCAGAAGACGTATTGGATACGTTTTATCCTCAGTCCTTCCTTGAAACATATTACCGACAGTATTCTTCCTTTCTCAACAGCAGCAACGTTCTTTTAAAACATTTGGAAAATCATTCCCTTTGACATCAGGCGACTCCTCGGAAACCAGAACCATCGAACTATGATTGACCGATTTCATTTAACCATACCGAATTAGTTCTATGAATGTGTTTCCAAAAAAAATACCTTACTGCAAGTCACACAATCGGATCACGACACTCACTGGGTAGTTGCTTTGGTAGAAATCACTCATCCTACGAAAGTCCTCATTATCAAATGACTTCAAAACTCTTTCAACGTCACTATCCTGAACGAACAAGTTCAAGAACACGTGGATTAAAATGATCCTCTTATTTACGTGTCCAATTTACCATCACTACTTATCCTCGATTTTAATGTTCAACAGCTGGTCGAAACGATTTCAGCTACTCTTAACGATCTGTTTTGGCAAAGCTCCGGAGAAAGTTATCAAAATTGTACTGATCGAGTAATACACAATAGTAGTATATGGGGTTACCGTAGCGTCAATGGGAATTAGCATTACAGACCCCCCCTGGGCCAGTATAGCGTCAAGAAATAAAATCTCACCCTGGGCCTGTATAGCGTCAATGGAAAATTGGGTAGAGGGACTAGAACACCCTGGGCCTGTATAGCGTCAATGGAAATTTTGTAGAGCGGCGACTAGTAGACTGTGGGTTTGTATAGCGATAAGCGACAGGTGGCATGACGTCACACTGGTAACAATGTAGCAAAAAAAGAGAAGTACTGTGACGTCAGGCTACCTGAGAGAGGGCTATAGACAAACACGAATCAAGAGCGTTCGTGTTTTTTTTAGTAGAGGAAGGGTTTTATATATATATATATATTCGTTTAGGGTGGAAACCAAATGAAAATTAAGATCTTTTCGAGGCATTGGAAGTGGCCCTGAAAAGGGCCTTTGGGTTCTTCTTCTTTTATCTTCTCCAGTTCTTCCACCATGTCCTGACTTTTTGAATAATTCCTTTCTTCTTTTCTTCTTCGGGCATCCATTCAGGATGTCCGAGAGCTCTGAATTTTTGTTGGATTTTCATCCAGTTCTGATTTAGTTTCTCAAACTCTTCTTTCTTCTTTTTGTTTTCCTTTTCCTTCCTCTCTTTTGCCCACGTCTCCTTGATCTTCTTTACTTCTTCTTCCAGTACTTTTCTCATTAGGTCTTCCGCTTTCTTGACATTTTCTAAGCCTTTTTCTACAAAAGACCATTCTGTTAAAATGAATGTGTCTTCCAAAAAACACCTTATTTTGGTGACAACATCAAGGGTCTGCTTCAATGTGCCTACTCTGACATATTTTGGATAGTTGAAGCCTCTCAACTTATCCGCTTCCTCCACTATTATGCCTTGTAGTTCATAGCTTGCTACTTTCATACTTGTCATAAAGTCTAGGCTGACTTCAAACCTCCACTCCATTTGAAGTCTTTCCACCACATGGACTCCATCTATCATCCACCACCAACTGTCTGTCAACTTGTTAAAGAGATCCATCTTGTATTCTGTGTTGAATGGCGCGAATGACGAACGCTATACTTTTATATACTTCAAGCACGGACGTGAAGGAAAACATCCCTTACACTCACTTCACATACAATTTACTATCCTCACCAACGAACGAGCAAGCATAAAACACATAAATATACTATCCACACCAACGAACGAGCAAGCATAAAACACACATACTATCCTCACCAACGAACGAGCAAGCATAAAACACACACATTATACTATCACACCAACGAAGGAAGAGAAGAAAAACACACACCCATATACTATCCACACCAACGAACGAGCAAGCATAAAACACACACAATATACTATCCTCACCAACGAACGAGCAAGCATAAAACACACAAACATACAATCCACACAATCGGGATGAGAAAAAAACATATTATATACTATCCACACCAACGAACGAGCATGCATAAAACACACAATATACTATCCACACCAACGAACGAGCAAGCATAAAACATACATTATACTATCACACCAACGAAGGAAGAGAAGAAAAACACACACCCATATACTATTCACACCAACGAACGCGCATGCACACACACACACACACACACACACACACACACACACACACACACACACACACACACACACACACACACACACACACACACACAGACACACACACACACACACACACACACACACATCAGTAAAGAGTGAGTGTTTATAGTCACACTACACTACATTCACACGAATTGGCAAATTGAATAGGTTCTCTTTTCTAGAGATCTGGTTAGCCCTGAAAAGGGCTGTTTTTAGAACTGCAAATGCACCTGGTTAATGATGACATCTCCCAGGGCGGGCACCACACACGCATCGCCGGCTCCAGTCCTGCTCCCAATTGATGCGTGTGGTTGGGAGCGCAGAGGGAGGTTGATTGGCTTCACTATCCCACTCCTCAGTTTGAGGGATAGTGAACACTTATTCCCTTCTTCTTCTATTCAGCACCCTGGGATGCTGACGCCGAGGCTCCCACTCTTGCCTCTGTCTTTCCAATTCCTCCTCCCAGTTTTCTGTCTGGAGGACAGCGACTCTTGGTACCGGTTGTGGCTGTGGCTGTGGTTGTGGATGTGGTTGTGCAGGTGTCCTCACCTCAGGTTTGACCTCACACTGAGGTCTCATGAAGAGGTGAGGCAGGATCCCTCTTTTCTTTTCTTTCTCTTCTTCCTTCTTCTTTTTGCTCTCTTCTTCTTTTAACCTGACTTCCTCCTGTGCCGCCTCCATAGCCAGCTCATCCAGGAGACGCCTGGCATGCTCCAGGTGCATCTGGAGTTCTAGTAGTTTTGTTAGTCTACTCATTTTGTTGCAGCTGCTACGTCAACGTGGGTAACCAGACTGACGATCGCACCGATTTATATACTTGAAGCACGGACGTGAAAGTAAACATTCCCTAGCACTCAAATTTACCATCACATGTAACACGCGGACTTAAAAGAAGCACTCACGTTGGCTTTTTTACTTTTTACTTACAAACACAGGCAGACACGATTGGACAAGACAGAGAAACGAAGTGCTTATAGGCACACTTCTATTTTTTTGTAAACATACAAACACACAAATATTTTGTTTTACTGACAAAAGAAAC
>JAECUM010045944.1:0-29115 GCA_016617855.1 Megalonaias nervosa
CCATGAAGTGAGATTTCAGATATGCTAAAGACTTGAATGTGTGCATTTGCTAGAAATTAACGTAGTTAAGCCATGTAATGAATTTCATTGATTCATTTGTGTAATTGAGACGAGAACAGAACTGTTAGGTGTTGTGGGATGATAATGTGAGTCAGGTTGAAATAGCCGTTAGGAAGTACATTAATCTTATGAAACTAGGTTTGTTTATGGTCTGCCATGTTTAGCTTGACCAAATAGTCTTGGCATCTGTTTGAATTCCGATAGAACGATATCTGACATAACGAGAGGGGTGTAATGATCTATTCCCAGTAGGATATCTGACAGAAGATTTAGGTTGCTTCTTTGTTCATTTTGAAAGGTGAAATGGCTCCACGGGACGTATCCACGTACCTACCTATCGAAGTATCTATGTATCACGTACTTATATATTCACCTACCCACACAAAGTTCGAGGGCCGAAAGAGGCGAGACAATAGAGAGTTTGGAGAAGGGAAAAGTCGAAAGGACCAAGAGAACAGTCACAGTGAAGTTGGAGAACAGTCACAGTGAAGTTGGAATGAACCGGAAATAATCAGGTTATGAAGTTGTACAAGGCAATGACTTCGATTGTTCACTCGATTCTATGATGAACTAATTCTATCATTTAAAACAGATCGGCTATTTATATAAGTATATTTGTGTTTGAAATTCGGTGAATGATTTATTTTAAAAAAGAAGTGTATCTTCCTAATGTAATGCATTGTCACGGTTGTTTATGTAATTGATTAAATTGTTATTTCCATGTACGGGGGCTCGTGTCATTCTGTTTTATATATCTGCTCAGATCTTTATCTATTCCACGTATAAGTTTCACACTTTAAATTAATGTTTACTCGATCCGGGCAATAACACCTAAGGCGATCACCCTCTAGATAACGATAACCCAATTTCCACTACAACCCACCCCCAACAAAGTGGGGGGTTCGTAGCATCGATGCTTTAGAGAATCAGAATCTTTGCCATCAGCTACAACTTCCAAAAGTGTGAAGCAAAACGTTTTCAGAATCTCGTCCATGTCTCCTTTTACCTAGTCGGTGGCAACCATTGACACGCCCTCCCCAAAATAAATGGATTTTTAAAATTTTTTACTTCGTGTTGCTTCTGTTAACCATGCATGAAACCATTTAATGGTGTAGCGAGTTATAGTTCTTCCATGACTTGCATCCTTTGAAAAAACAAAATCACCCCTAAGCTGACATACCATTGAGTTGTATCACATATCACGTGCTCTGTTACTCCGTATTAATATACCCGAAGATGGAGAAGACGAAAATAATGAACAACCGAGAATATCAACTTGTGAGCGGTAGTGGAAGTGCACAAACTATTCGAGTTCATCTTATGAAACGGTCCAATCGCTCTTAGCTTGGTGATTTTGATTTTCAAGTACATGCGTTTTTGCTTTAAGTGCAAGTAAGTCACCGGAATTTTAATTTCCAAGGCTAATCCATCAACGTGATGATTGACGGGTTTGTAGGTGATACCATTTTCTCGCTCGATGAAGGTTTGAATATTGTCTATTTAAGACCGTTCTTTATGCGGTTGGGGTCTTAATTACTGTCTTTTTGACTGTTGTAGGCTGTCACTCTCCCGAGATGCTTTCATCACTTTTTTTTACTAGTATTTTCTGGTATAACTATCCATATTTGTAGCTGCCATCCTTCATTTCTTCAACGCATTGAATTTCTTCTGAAATATAATGTCCTGTTTCGTCAAATCTTGCATCATGTTTATAAAGCCTTTTCTACTTGCCCATGTCCGGAACGGAGATCTGTGATGTTATATTGCAATTATGTGAGATGAAGTGTGTAAGTCAAAGATCCACTTTCTATGATGACAGATGTTAACTTTTTCCTGTGCTATATAACAACACAGACAATGAATTCCAGTGTATCTAAAATATCTGACTTCAAATATCCTTAAAATCTACATGCAAATGGTTGCCTGCATCTACCAATACTTCAAACATACACAATTGTCAGAAATGAAGTTTCCAAATATATATATATATATATATATATATATATATATATATATATATATATATATATATAGAGAGAGAGAGAGAGAGAGAGGGGTGGGGTGGGTGGAAGAAGGGAGAGTCATCTCCGTTTCGTGTGTTTTTGCATGTAGTTGCACTGTACGTGTAAGTATAAGCTACGTCAAATGAATACCATGGGTAGCTTGATGTATCTGTTAGCCCCGCTAATTCGTTTATTGCCGTTATTAAGGGAGTTAAATTATTTGTGTTCACTTGCAGTATAGCATCTCGAGTTCAGTCAGGATAGAAAGTACCACGTTCTCAAAATTTCTTTGTTCATTTTTCTCTGTCTCAAAATTTTTCCATTATAAAAACGTCCAAAATGAACATCTTTTAAAAATTGTGACAGCGAACTGTTTTGGTTCAAGTGGACATTCAACTATTTAGCGATTTCATGAAGAGATGACACTCTACCTGGTAGCAGGCGAGCATTGTGCCGATTTAGACCTCTCTCGACTTTTGCATTGTGGGTGAATCAATACGGCAGGTCGACGAAGAGAGATTCTTCTTCGTTTATTTGTAACGTGCATTTTTCCATGCATAGAAATACTTCCGTTAGAAAGCACAAAATGATTCCCTATGGTTCTTATGAAATTCCTCATTTAGTAGCGAATGATAGAGAAAGAAGAAACCAAAAGTTACAAGCCGACTGAAATTCCAAGTGTTTAAAATGTTAATTGTAATCATGATTTGAATGTTCCCACTTTGCTGCAACAGATAAGTATCTTGACTGCCTCTCTGTCCACATTCTTTGAATAACAGATGAACAACTAATATTTAACGCAGAAATTAGATAATAACTTATTACCTGTTGCATGTGGGGTATAGAGGATTTCACGAGATAAATATTGCATCTCGTAAATTGTACTCTCGCTCTTGAAGTTGTATATTGGTTTCTTTCTTTTCTGCATCTTCCAATATGGGACATTTCATTGCCCCTCCATGCAGCGTTAAAAGTTCTAATAGTTGTTTCAATAATATGTGGGACACATATTTCGGACTGGAACCTAAACGTAGTGATGCCAATAAAAAAATCCAAAACAGAACTTAGCATGGAGTCTACGCCATTGCTTAGCTTGTTGATCATTCTAAGAAGAAGAAAAGAAACTAAGACCCAAATATTTTTCCGACATTGAATTATGGAATGTCATAGGTACCGGTTGGTGAATAAAATCTTCCCCTCAAAAAATAGGGAAACATTTTAATCATCGTCTGGTACCTATGGCTTTCCATATAGTATTGAGTATTTGCTATAATTTATTTAAGAACTTATTCAGGTGCTTATAGTTGTTTCTGCAAATGTTAATCAGTACACTTTTGTCTAACAAATCGATATGACAACAAACCTATTTTTGTGCAGCTGATTATATATATATATATATATATATATATATATATATATATATATATATATATATATATAGAGAGAGAGAGAGAGAGAGAGAGAGAGAGAGAGAGAGAGAGAGAAGACTTTGACAAAAAATATTCTTTCGTGGGAACAACTTCAGGGATAAGAAAAGTATAGAGGAAGGACCGAGGACATATTCCGAACAAAACGGTCTTGCTGATACAAAAGTCTACTTACACATTACACAACCTGACCCCCAAAAGAAGAGTTTGATATCCTTTTATGTTATGTATGATTGTATTTTGTAATTGACCTTAGTCTAAAATCAAATTCATGGTGTAGCTGACTAGGGAATTTATGTAAACAACATAATACAAATTACTCTTAGTAAACCTAACACATTACTTTCATCAAAAGTAACGCGTTAGGTCTTGCTATATGTTTCCTTTAAAACCCTTGACAATTGAGCTTACTAACCATTTCATCGGAATACTGTGGTACCTACATACTCACTGCCAATATATCAAAATACATATATAAGCCTATAGGAAGTTCTTAAGAAGACCATTCAAAAGGCAAGTTTTGTCATAACTTGCGCCTACTCGACGAGGAAAACGAAACTGAGTTAGTAGATTGTAAAGACAAGAAAAGTTACCCTTCTTAGCGTTACGTGATGAGTGCAATTTTTCATTCAGTATTTACCATTACTTATCCCATCTGGTGATACAATATCAAGGGTGGCCAACTAGACTACCTTTGGGAGCCGCAATATCGGAGGCAATATTAGAAAGAGCCATCCATATCTTCTTCCAAACATCTAGAAAATGTAAATATGATGACAAGAATAGAGGTTTTAAGAAAGAGTGGGAAGAGGAGTTTGTTTTGTGTTTTTGTGGAGAGTAATGTTAATATAAAATAATCTGGACATTATTCAGTGTTATTCAGAACATTTTGATAGAAAAAAAAAATAAAATAATAAAAAGTCCAATTATTTTAGGTACGTTATAAGAACCGCACCACAGGCTTACTCTAGCCGCTGTGGCCACCGGTGTACTATAGCTTACTTGCAAGACATCAGTTATATATCAAAGACTACAGCATTATATAGTTTCAGATCTCATTGTTGTCTTGCGTTTCACTCCTTTCTCAAGCAGTCTGTTTCAAAGATACTGCAAATTTTAATGATATCATTAAGCATCATATCACAAGTTCTTGCAAGACACAAAGAATCGTGGATCGTTCTATGTAATTTTCTGGCGAATCACCTTTTATATACATGCACGCACGAAAGCACTCACACACATACATACATACATACATACATACCGACGTCAGGGGCCATTAAACATTATAAATTCTTTAAACCGTCATTTCACTATTTTAAATTACTTTTCACATTGGACTGCTCCGGTGGCCTAACTGGATAGAGCGTCCCCCATGGATGCAGGAGGTCGCGGGTTCTAACCCACTCCGAGTCACACCAAAGACTTTTAAAAATGGTGCTAAACATCTGCTTTGCTTGGCGCCCAGAGTTAAGAGGTTAATGTTAGGACTGGTTGTCCTGCTGTCAGGATAATATGATTGGGTGGGACGTGATGACACATGTCTTTAGCATGATGCCTCAGTGATAAATATCACTTAACTACCACACTGTAGACATCGTAGCAATATGACTCAAACTGTTACTTTAAATACCCTACCTTTTCACATTGGTAAAGAATGTACACCAATTATGATCAACAGATCTGTAGTAATAAGATCTATAAAATACAAGCATAAAAGCACCGTCCTTTTTTGATGAACAAATCTCAAGGTCATTTACTTTATTTCAAAGTTTACTCCGCTTCGTTTGCTACTTAAAAAAGCATTTTGAAGGAAATCGTTTGGAACAATTTGATTTGTACAAGAGAAGGTATATCATCAGGTAAAATTTATAAGATACTACTGAAGGCAATATAGATACTTGCCTCACTTCCCCCGCCCCCCGCCCCCCGCCGATTTCACCTCTAAACATGTTTTGGGCTACATCCAGAATACTTAATAGCTAACCAGTATATGTTGCTCTGCAAAAACAATGGGATTTCGAAACAAATACATAGTGAACACATACATACATACATACATACATACATACACATACATACATACATACATACATATATCGAACGATTACATAAATGCATATGCACATATATACTTGTATACATCATATTTATCGTATATTTATATAATAGCTTCATGTTGGACATACAGTACAAGATTGAAACGAATGTCCTCCACCCCTTCTATCAGTTGGAATTTCTTTGGAACACACAAACTAGAACGCAAAACCACTTTTATAGTGATGTCATTTGAATGTAAGCAATGCATCACAGGGTTAATCTTAGAAAAAAATGTAGTGGTTATTGATTTTATATGTTTTCAGATAGGTGAGCTGGCCTAGTTGATAAAGCACATGACACTTAGGGATCGGTGATTTATTTCTTCTGCTATTGTGTTCATTAATCATCTGTATGGTAGTCAACATTCTGCGTTTCAGAAAGTCAATATAGCGCATTTCGTGTTCTTCTCTTGAGACCTCTGACGTTATAATAGTCCTTTGCCTTCGAGGATCTTTTAGAACAAGAACCACTTGTTCGCTACAATTAGTAGTTGCGTCGTATCCATTGTTAACGTTTGGTTCTTTTTTTTAGGGGCATATTATTGTTTTCAAGCATTTGACAATATTCCTTGTATGTATCTTATCCGTTAAGCATGTAAGACTAAACAGTTCCGTTTCTAATAACGACACGTAAAGAAGAAAACTATTATTTGTAATTATGAGTACTATATTAATTGTACTGATACGTAGATATACTACTACTAGTATGATATTATTATTATTATTATTATTATTATTATTATTATTATTATTATTAAGGATAATAATAAAATACACCCAGGGGTTGTGCTTTTCTTAAACCCGAATTATTTGTTTGTGCTTGGGATATATATATATATATATATATATATATATATATATATATATATATATATATATATATATATATACCTTTCTTACTGGTATTTCACATGATAAGAAAGGTTTGATTAGATTACCTGTTATGTTTTCCCAATGAAATCCTGTGGCGCAAAAGTTATTTTCATAGTCAGCATCAGTTATGTCTTTGACCTTATTCTTGGAGACTTATATATTCATTAGATTTTTGTATCCGAATACATATAATCTAGCAAGTGGGATAAAGGACGCGTGAATGAGCCAATTTTAATTTTAAATCGAAAATCCTAATTCAATGATCATTTGTTTCCAAATATTTCTTATTATGAATAGTTTGGAACTATTTCATATCCACAGCTAGATTGCGAGTGTAGGCGTTAACCTCGAGACTGGTGCATTCTCTCTGTCTCGGTGCAGCCGTTATTTCCTTGGGTAAATACAACTTTCTAGAGCGTATTGCATGCAGTTTACTTACTGTATTATAGCAAATTATTGACTTCTTTTCTTTGCTAATGTGTAACAATACTAGGACCTTACTGTACTTTGGGCACGGCAGAGAGTTTCATTATAGCCAATCAGTCTATCAGTTTCAACAGCATCTGAAAGTTGCTATACTCAAGAATTTATTAAAAGCTGCAAGACGTAGTTTAGAGGGATGAACAGACAGCATTACGTTTTAAACAAAATACTAAGAAATACAATATTCTTAAGTACAACTCTCTTTGTCTGTTGGCCCCTCTCTCTCTCCTGTACAGTCACCTGCAATTAACGGTGATAAAGTAGTACCATTGTACTCGACACCACGAAAGTATTCATGCGAATAGAACGGGTCGTATAAAATTACCTGTACATTCAAACTTCCTTGTTGACAGCGTAGTTTGAGACGAATACACAACCGCATTTTAAAGGTAGTTTTGACATGATACACGCAATATTCTTTCTTCATTCATCTTGTCTTGTCATCATTACTACGGGTAAGTTGATATTTAACGATTGTATCTGTACATATAATTTGTAATGTTAACCCAATTATAGGCTTAACGTTTGCTAGCGAATCTTTTGTACAAAACTTGATCGCTATGCATAACACCGAACGCAATTCGAGCAGGAGTCTCAGCTTGAATTGTATATTAGTGAGCAAACCGATTTGATACATGCCAAGTTCATTCAACAAAACGTAACGTTTATACTACACGCACACACACACACGCAGAAACAATGATTAGGTGCCGGTGTAGTATTAAATTTTGACCCTCGTTGAATTCTGACCCGGTCAGGTCATTTTTCAAAGGTTGTGATCGTATTAAAATCAGTACTGAGGAAAAAAGTGACAGCTAAATTCGGTCCTTCAAAAGCACCTTTGAAGTTACGCCGCTCTCATTCTCAAGTCGGTGTCGTTTAATATAACACAGGCTAGGTAGAGGGATGTTTATTGTGTCGAAAACCCAATGGATAGTTCCAATATCGAACGATAAGCTCCGCCCACTCAGTTACTGCTGCTACTGTTCACAAGCTATCATGAAATTGGCGGATTCAGTAGCATCAGCTACAGATTCAATGGACAACATTCTCGACAATATTTCTGAAGCTTTCCAACCTGATTGCAAAACTGGTTCAGATTGTACGTTAAAGAAAGGGTTGAACTACTGCACACATGTAAATTTATTTGAAATTAGGATTTTCGATGGCGAAAATAAGTTCAAAGTTGCAGCACCTTGCTTGTGATCTATGAAGAAGAACGAACAGCATGACAGACTTAAAGAAATTTTGCTAGAAGAGGACAAAATAACAAAATCTTTCTGTTCTTGCAGAGTTATGTATACTTTTTAGTTATCAGAAATAGTATGGTTTCATTTTTTAAAATTTAAAATAAAACATTCGTTATGTGTTTGCACCCATTAAATTTATATCGTACACGAATAATTATCTTACAAGAATAAAACAAGAAATTATTAAATCTATAATTAACAATTTAATTATGTTTAGGAAAACTAATATTAAAATTACAATAAATAAATAAACAATTTATACAAAGTTGCCTGAGTGATTGAAGGGAATATTTTACGTTCTTTACGCCGCGTGAACGAGTATCATCAGTTAGACGGATCAAATATTTAGTAAGGGTATTATTGATAAACCAGTAAATTTAAATTGTATCAGATCCACGTAAAACGATCATTTTTCTTAACCCTTTTAAAAAGAAGAAAATAATAATGACACATAGAAATAAGCCACTACAGGCACATTGACGGGATGTATTTGCATCCGATTTTTCCTTTGTTCTCCAATTGGTGTGTCTCGTTTCATGTTACTTCATTGATGTCATAACATTTTGCAGGTGTTATAAAATCAGTAATTCGCAAGAGATCAATTTTATTCTCGTCAGCACGACAAACATTTAAAAAAATGGCAGGACATAGCTTGCTGTTATTTATAGTCTCAAGTCTAATAAAGACATAAGAAATATTTTATTACAGTTTCACCTCTTTCATAAAGTTAAAATATTTGTTAAAAACCTTCCATTATAAAAAGTTGTATTCAGATTAATTAAATTTAACATTTTGAAATAATTGATGTAAAAATCTAATTTTTAAAGTATAGGGTGGTGTTTTGTCAAGTTGACATCAGTTATAATGCTCAATTGTGAAAATTTTAATAAAATGAGTACTGTGGAAGCATGATGCAGGATTCCAATATTTCAATTTAAATTTTTTAAAACCAAGTTAACAAAAAGACAAAAATTAACAACACGTATACACACATTTTCTATAATGCATGTAAATTATTATTCAAATATTATATACAATTCGAACATAAGCATACAATTAGCATAAAATTGTATTCAGCGTTTTCACAAGCACAACAAATAATATTATTATTTAAAAACAGCTGTGTGTATTTAATATATGAAATATGATTATAAATAATGTATCACTTCCATGCTGGTGTTTAGTTTGGGAACATTTTTAAGAAAAAAAAATGTCCTCTTGAATTTGTTCATAATAACGACCCGAACCATTTTTCGAATAAATTTTCAGTGATTTTCTGCGTAATCAGTCAAATTCCTCTGCATTGTAATAAGAAAGGAACCGAGCGTGGTCTATGTTTGTGAGCAAATGTTGCGGATAGCAACGTGTAACTACGCAGTGAACTCGATGTCATTTTATGATTGGCCAATGTGCCCGGTTTGATTGACAGGTCGGAACTATCCATTGTATTGTTTGGGTTTGTAAATGAGAGAGGAAAAGATATGTTTCTACAGACACACGTTTATTCCACAGCATACATAATATGTCTGACAATTTGTCAGACCTACATCTAGCACCGTATATATCAATCTTATCTCTGATCTCTAAGCTGCCGATTCAGCTGTGGGAAAGTGTATATTACCATATATCACTGCTTCTAGAACAGTACATTCCTCCTTTTCTTTCAGACTTAAAATGTATGTGTTTAAATTGAAAATCAGTTTACTGTGGTTCGAACTAATCATAATAATAATACATTTTCTAACAACAGAAATTAAGATAGTAGAAATTCGTGAGTATTTTTAATTTGAGTCTTAAATTTCTGATACTGTACAAAATGGTCAACGTAGAACTGGGTAAAGTAGGTTTACAGTTCTTACAGTCACGTCCTAATACTGTTCTGGATTTTACTGATGGTCGAGTTCAGCTTCAGTTTGTACAACTAAATTGCCATTTGATGAGATACACAGGTGCTTGACGCGAGCTTGATGTTGAGAAAAAAAAAAAAAAAACAATAATCGGAATGAAAAATATCATGCAGAGTGACAAAAATACCACAGATTACCCCCATGATCCGTTCTGACATTGGACCCTCTCTATCATACTGTATAAGAGACAATGTCAGTAACTTCCTAATACTTCGTTCCACCAATCACCCTCGATTTCCTTCTGCTATTTCCGTCTTTAAAGGCATATGACCATATTCTGTTTCACCATTGGCTTGAGGCCATAAAGGTGTGATTTGCCAACGCTTAAATCCCATGTATTCTGCAAACTTCGTAAACTCTTGTCCATTGAATGAAGGTCCATTATCCGTTTTTACAACTCCTGGTATCCCGAACATTGAAAATATCTTGTCAAGTTGCGGGATGACAGTATTTGCAGCTGTTGAGTTAATAACTTTAACGACTGGATACCTTGAGTAGTCATCAACAAGTACCATTAAGTATACTCCAGATGGAAGAGGGCCACTGAAATCCATGCTAATTTGACACCAATAGTTGTCTGGCAAAGCTGTAATTTTTAAAGGCTCCGTCATTTGCTTTGGCGTTGATGCAAGGCATCGTATACAACTCTGACAGAAATCCTCTACTTGTTAGTCAATACCAGAAAACCATACTTTCTCACGAAGAAGTTGCTTTGTCTTAACTATGCCCTGATGGCCTTCATGTGCTAGCTCTATCACTCTGTTTTGTAGCCCTTTTGGTATTACTAATTTCCTGTCACACAGTAGGATAACACCATTAGTAATGGAACGATTGTGAGCTCATGTATGAGGCTTTGAAACTGTTTCCAAGGTTTTGTTTTGTTTGTATGAATGTTTCCAATTCTGAAGGCTCTATCGATTTGATAACATGCTGAAGGTCCTGGTCGACTAAAGTAGCTGTCTTAATTTCTTCAATAGCCATAGCTCTGGGTACAGGCATAATGTTACCAATTATACAACCCCAGGTGAGTAGGATGATAGAGTGGTGGTTCTGGACCACTTTTGCAGGAGGGGTCACTCCAATGCGTACAATGGGGTAGTTCTGTACCACTTTGTTTATGAGGTGGTCACTTTAATGCATAGAAAGGTGTTTTCTATAGATTTATCGATACGCAGCACAAAATAGCGTGGTTCTGGATCACTTTTTCTGTGGTGTGTTTAAGCGGGTGGATTTTTATGGGCCATGGGATGAAAGGTATTAAAAATAGGAGAGATTTGGCTTAGTGTGAGTGAAAGTGTATTAGAGGTTATAGTATAGTTTAAAAAGATGGATGCTCGAGACGTCATTATCTTATCTGCGACTGTGGAGAGAAGTTTGGTTGGACACACCGTGTGTCACAGAGTCGTCACCACTGTCCACAGCAGAGTTGACTGCGACAGTGAAGGATGACAATGAGGATCTATTAAAATGTTTTGATGAGGCTGTGGCGTTTGTAAATCATGATTTGAGTTATATCCCAGAGATGATATTTTGTGAGGTGGACATAGATGAATATGAGGATGATTAGTGGAGGAGACCATGTCACAGTCAACAGAGACCAGCGCAGAGATTTAAGCAGCAGTACCATATCCAGAATAAGTTAAAGCCATTTAATCTATGATCATCACAGCGAGATCAGTTTTGTCAGTTGCCTAACCTGGTGACGAGAGCTTCGCTTCCAGGTCGTCAGAAATGTATCAGATCTGATTATGTGTTTAAGCGTATTTTTGAGGCGATGGGACTTCCAGAGCATGCAGCGAAGCGTCAACCAGTCTCTGTTAAAAGGTGTCAGCAGGTTATGATAAAATTATATTGGAGGCATTACTGCCTCATGTGCTCAGCTCCTCAGGGATGTCAACGCTGTCGTCGGAATCGATGAGTTAAAGGTGTCAGGATAATCCAACCATTTGACGAGAAATTTTTCGATCCTGAACACGTCTTGGATGGTTTCCTGTAATTCTTGCTCGTGAAAACAACCTTCGATGGGTTCTCCTGAGGCATCTTTAAGCGTTTACGTGACCGGCATTGTTTTCATGACTGTATCCACCACAAAGACTTCTTCGATCCAGTTAGGTGTGTATCCTTTCTTGAATGTGCTTTTTTGTCTGCTGATTCTCACGCGGTCACTCCCTTAAATTTATGTCTGCAAATAAGGCGTCCTTGACCTCTTTTTTTGTCGGTCAAGGTCATCCTGTGGGGTTACTAATGAAGATTCTGCTGGAGACATTTTAATGCTTCGAAGCCATGCTTAATTATACTGGTCAAGAATCTCCGGTAAAAAACTCTTAAGTATCTGTTGGTGTTATCGCTGGTGAATCTTTTCCACATGCGATTATTTAGTCTCCCACGTGTAGTTTCAGGAAGCTGAAGCCCTCTTCCAATACCGAGTAATCCTGGAAGAAGAGTTCCAGCAATACCAGCTAATAGTGGTGCGATATATCCCCCTTGTTTTGAAAATTGTGACGCAGACAATTTGAGAGAAAGTCCTTTGTGAGCAGCTGCATGTTTCATCACAGAGGTGGCCTGTTTGTGAGTCAGCATAAGCGTATCAGGTCGTGTTAATGCTGGCGATCTAAGTTTAATGGATATCGGTCTCTTATGCTGAGCTGCAATATTCTTTTCCATTGCGGAGACAGCGTTAATTCTACTGGTACGTACGACTTTGTTTTACTATATATTACATCAGATGCTATTATGTTTTACGTCTCCTATTACCATAGCCAGCAGATGAGGTGATGATAGCACGTTTTTGATGCAATCCGTTTCTGGAAACACCGTTTCCCATAACTGCTTTTTGTGTTGCTCCAGTGACAGCTCCAGAAGCTGCAGCAAGCCAAAGTGGAAGCAATACCGAGCTTAATAATTTATTTGCCAATGTTTTGACAAGGACTATAGCGCTGGAAATAGAACCCCCTGAGATGTTTTTTAGTCCAGTCGTTTCAGCAGCTCGCTTTTTCCTCTGGCGACTTTGTCGCTGACTGCCTTGCTGAGGCATTTTGATATATAATATTTCTTACACAATTGATCGTTGTCTACACAATGACGTTCATTTTTCCATTAATCACGTCCAATGGCATAAATCATTCAGATGTCACTAACGAATAACAAACATAATCCGCACCAGGATTAGCAAATAGTCCACTGGATCTCGATTTCGGCTAGGGAATCTTTGAGACATTCTTAGACACATCGAAATGAAAAATGGGATACAACGTTGGGAATTCATCCAGCAACACCTGCGTGCCATTATATGTATCTTGGTATTTTTGCATGGCCTCCATGAGCATCAGGTACACACGTGGATAATTTCTCGTCGCTGCAGCAAAATTACACCCCAGTTCTCATTCTGGATATTGTCTGGAATTGATACGAACATGAATACGAGATGAACTTATATGATCGAATATGTGTTTGTGGTCACCTGTGCTTGAGCGAATTGTTGCATGTGCATTCGGTTTTGTTCAAAATAAAGGGTTTTGGTAAATCGAGCCGAGGTAGCTTCTAATTCGAGCATGTGAACAGCCAAGGGCGTGATTTTAGGTTGCCGCAGCACGAACCACGTCATAGTGAACTTACCATCTGCTGAAGCTCCAGCTACACCCGTTCTGTACATGTACTTCGTTGAAGAATCTCTTTCTAATATCAGCGTATGCATAACCCCTCTGAAGACTGTGCAGATATCACGACACATTAGAAATATGCTGCTCAGAGAAGGCATCATTCAAATTTCTCGACTGGAATCGCTGCGAGATCGACGTACAGTGAATCCCACATTGTACTTGCAATGTCCTGCAAATTCAAAAGTATTTCTGAAATTAACTCCGTTGAGAGCATCGGCATAACCAACACCAGGCACTGGGAGCATATCAGCCGTGGCAGCAAATTCTGTACTTGTGTCAGCACCAGTCTTGGTATCTTTGAACCACCACATGTTGGTCGCACACGATCGCATATAATCATCGCTGAACATCATTAAATTCAGGATCGTTCTAGTTTGTGGTAAAAAGCCATTGATTTCTTCCACAGTCTGGTTATTCAGCTGGTATTGTGCTAATTTAAATAACGACCAACCACTGTTCAGCAGCGTGATCTGAGTATTAGCGGCATAATCTACTCCAACCAAAGGCTGTATCTTTCTTCGAATATCCAGAAACGCTTTGTGTGGAAGTAATTGGACATCCTTGTCACTTGTTTCTATTTTTCTGTGCGTGCTCGCGTTGAGGTTAATGATATTGGTATCCTGATATTCCACATACTAATATTCCGTAGTGAAATCGTCGACGGGAGTATCATAGTTCAGCCTCAAGTAATCGGGACTAAATCTCGAATACATTATTTGTATACTAATGGCAGTGTGATAATGTCACACAAGCGATAAAAATCGCACAGTGATAAAATCGCACTGTCCTATGACAGTTGCCCACTTTTAATCCATAACCTGACATCATGTTACCAACTGCCGCAGGAGATATAGTCAGTGCGTTCACCTTGTTCTCAAGATCCCATAAAATCTTTTGAGTTCCCCAGTGATAGAATCTCAAGAAGACAGACCCACAGTCTGTTTAGGTTCAATAGGTGCTGTTGACTCACGTGTATAGGAGGTATTTTCTTTTAGGCAGACCCACAGGCCTGCGTGATGTCGGCAGGGAAAAGCTCATTTGTCGATTAGTATTTTTTAACCAGTTTATGTGCACGCGGTGACGAAAACGTCTCTGTGGGCAACACCGTTGCCTGTGCTTGTGCTTGATCTTGCATTTGATCGGGTAACAGAACTCCAAACAGGCTTCGTGTAGTCGATGACGGAAGCGTCACTGTGGGGTTGTCTCTGCTTGTGGTTATATTGCAGAGAGCGCTGAGAGTGCGATTGACACCATCGCGAAGTCTGAATATATTGCTGCCTTACGACTTAAGATCAAGATGGATTTTGATCAGGTTATGAAATCTACGCAGATGGTGAATCTCCTGGGCTAAAAGTTCTTTTTCCTCAAGTGTTTGTTCCTTTTTAAGCTTTTTCAAAATACGTTGCAATCGGTCTCCGGTCGTTTTGAGATACTCCTCTATCTCTTTAGCTTGATCTAGTTTGCTGACACTGGTCAGAGTGTCTCACATAGCCTTGCTCTGATCCTCTCGCTGTTCTTCGCGATCCGTCAGTTTTTCCAGGATCCTAGTTTGTTGAGCAGCACCAATTTCCTGCTGTTTGTCCGATTCCTCTGTGATAGGTTCGAGAAACTCCTGGGCGAAATCACGCTGAAATACCTGCTGACCCACTTTATCTTCGATGTTCTTTTGACGTAACGTTGCCAGTTGCTCGACAAAGTTTCTGAGCACGTCCTCTGGCTGACGTTTACTGGTGATCTTTTGAAAGGACATGGTGTTATACAATCGACGATAGATAATTTTACGTTGTAAAGTAAAATTCATCAAAAGCCTTTTCGATATAGTTCAGGCACAGTTTCAGCATCGCGATGAGAGTAGGCCGGCCATAGTTATAACAACTGACGACACGGTTTCTTATGCTGAAGAAATTAACCTTCGAGTTGTAAAGGATGATAGTGTCACTAATTTGGTACTTCTCATTTGATGAACAGTCCCGGTTGTAGCTTCCTGTTGAACTTTCATTGCGATGACCAAATCAAGATATCCTAGACCGGTTTTGACTCACTTAAGCACTTACTTTCACCTCTTCGGAAATATACTTCTTTCATAGTTATATCGCTCTTGACATTGGTAATATTATTTATTTTAGCAATGTATCGATAACAAAAACATTTTAATATATTCCTCATTTTCTTAGTGAGGTTTCATGCTTACGACCTTTTGTCGTAAAGATAGTGTATTACTTTACCCATTTTGACGCACCTTACAGAAATCTATTTATTCTGTGACACCATTCTGTGACATGCTCTAGTGAAAATAATATATTTCAGTGCAACGTCAATAGCACAAAGATAACTGAAGTGAATAGGTAAAATTACATTACGAATATCAATTTAGCGTCTCACAAGTGTTTCTGATAATTGTCACAATCTTGAACAGATTTTGTCGCAAAATCTAAAAGAATCAGATTGGGGAAAATCATTTTCGGATTATGATAAAATTATTTGCTTATGTTTGAAAAAAAAATAGATTTAGTGTATGACTGTTTCTCAATATTTATCTGGCATTGTAAATGCAAAGTAGCCCAACCTCTGAATATGTTGTTTTTTTGAAACTTGAAAACTGGTTTGCGTCCTTCATAACGTATATTTCCTGAAAGGGAAAATAATCAGAAACGGAAGATATAATGTTATTTTCTTACCATTAGGAAACTAATTGTAAAAGATAAATTAATCAAAATAGGTTTAATATCGAGATTCTGTTAAAGGCTGATTAAAATTTACTGTTAATGTAAAATTGCTTATTTATTAGCTGGAACATCCTACTACAATATTTTGTAATCAGCATTAGTATACAGGATGCTGTTTTAGCTATGAAATATATCTTATGTGTAAATTTCCACAAATTATAACAACAAAAGAAGCACCTCGGAATGTCAGTAAAGACAGATCCACATAAAACAATATAACGTTGTACATTGTTCTAAACCCTGTTACTGATGCATTATCAGCTGATAGTAGCAGACTGGATGCTTATCATGGCGGGAAGTTCATTTTCCCCGTCAGCGTGTATCTTTGTTTAATTTCACAACTGATAATATTCGGATTTTCGGTAAATATGTATGCCTGCTTGTTGACTCCACGTTGATCAGTGTAAAGAAATGCTGTGATTATGGCGTCAATCCTTCGAGACGGGTGAGTTTATGACACTCCGTAAAAATAGGGTAGCTTCAGTTACATTGCTACGACACAAACTAAATTGAACTTACTTGAGGTTCTTAGTGTGCCCTTGTAATGGCGAGGGCTGGGAACATTTGCTAGGATAGCTCAAGTCGTTGGGAACCCATCTGGGGTACTAAATGTCCCTATTTTAAGCCCCACTAGGACCGTGCATTATTCCCTTTTACGTCTGGCGTCGCCAACACGTTTTCACATTTGCACCTCTAACCGGCTATGCAGGATGCAATGAAGTGGAAATTTGATGTCGAGACCAAGGGATGAATTTCAAAACGGCAGGAAAAATGTGTAACTGATATGATTAGACGCGTTGGCTCGGATAGCTCAAGTCGTGGGTCACCTGTATAGAGCTTCTGGGATTCGATCCCTGGACTGGCTGTGCATTTGTGCACTAACTCCTGAAATGTAGAAATTGCGGAAGTAAGCTCAAAAGCCATCCGATTACATTTGAACCGAAAATAGCCTGGGGAAAGTGCTTTTTTGTGTTTGTCGTCTTCTTAGATGATTGACCTCAAATCCAACTTCCAGAAATAACTTGATCCATCAAGTGTATGCAGAGATTCTTCTAGCCTGGGAATAAAGTAAGCATTTTGATGCTGCGGGAATTGCGTTTTCGGAAGTAGATGCAGAAACTGAAAGTGTTTTCTTTCTTCAAGCGAGACTAATCTAGGATAGACAATTGGACTTCCTAATATTCCAGAAGCAATTTACTCAGTGACTGCGTACTTTATCCCTAAGGGCTTTATAACAGTGCCGAATATCATTACTGTCTCCAAAGGTTGAACTTTCTCTCGATATTTAATTATCGCTAGTATTGAGGAATTATTACTTCAATCCCGGTGGCGATTTCAGCGCGATAATAGACGGAATGGAGACAATTTGTATTGCATATTTAAAATACATCATAATGGGTAGTAATTTTTATATATCAGTTAATTTATTTATAAAATACATGATCTAAACAGCAGTCTGGCTGCACTAATAGATGGATTTGTCGAGCATAGATTTTACAATCAATACCTGTGTAGACACTTTGTTAAATTTAGTGAGCCTGTCTTATTTTCTCCTCCGTTCTCGGATCTTTACGTGACACAATGATCAATACAATACGCAGGATAAGTGGGGGAGAGAGAAATGGGAGTGAGTCATAGGAGTGGGGTACAAAGCTGCCAAAACTTCGATTCGAAGTGTTGTCATTGCTCCGTGTTACATAACATTCTCTGCGGACGCCTCAGTTACAGCTTGTTTTTGTTTTGTTTATTTTTCTTGGTAGGAGTGGTTTTTTAATCGGAGAATATATGCGCGGTGTCCCGCACTTACGACATTATGTTATTCACGACCCCAAAATCGTAATCGAAACTATTCTGATTAATCTAAAGGCGGATTTACACATTTTGAGTAAAAGTTTGAAGTAGAATCAATTACTTAAAATTATGAGTAATGTTTTATAATAGTTATGCCTGATGTCTTTAACTTGAAATTCACATCTACTGATGAATGTTTAAACTGTTTTACTAGGGAAAATCTCACCTCCTAGTTCTAGCAATAGTTATTGGAAAAAAAACCCTATTTTTTGTTGATAATTTTACACGTACGAAATAATTAAACACATAATCTTTCACTGGACTACATTAGGCTGCTGTAAGACACCCGTGCATAGTCGGAATTGAAAAGAGTCACGAGTGGCTAATTTTCTCATTTTCTTATTAGCCGTTTAGCCGCTAGCTAAACTGTTAAACCTCATGTACCTTGCTGATTGTAGATCTTAATCTTATCCTGTATGGACATGTTTCATATTCAAGCTAAACCAATAGATGTTTTTTCCGCATTTAATACATTTTTCATATTGATTACGGATGCAAAGACTTAGAAGAAGCCGGAGTTTCGCCATTATCGAAACTTGCATTATTACAATGATAATTTCGATCTACTTCCGGGATGTCTGATGTCTTTAGCTTGACAGTCACAGCAATTGATCCATGTTTAAGTTACTTTACTGGTAAACATTCTTATAAAGACCGAAATACAACAACACAGAATCTTTCACTGACCTACATTAGGTTTCTATTCGAGGTCAGTCACCTGTGCATAACCGGAATTAAAATGAGTCACGGTTGGCTAATTTTCTCGTTTCCTTAGACGTGTTTGCAGATCAGCTATGATTTAGAGACGAGATTCATGTACACGCCTGTTTTAAAGTCATATTCTTGGTTGATTGTAGATCTTATTCTTTATCCTGTATGGAACTATTTTATATTTAGACTAAACAAACGGACGCGTTTTCCAGATTTTTAGTTTTAAAGATTCTCATCATTAAATATCATTAAATATTTTCATATTGGTTAAAGATGCAAGTGCAGATAACAGAAGAGTGCGGAATTTCGCCATTATCGAAATTTGTTATGTTACAATGATCATTTCAATCTACTTCTGGTATCTGCTTCTTTAGTTTATTTCCGGATATTTCTGTTCTTGGGAAATAATGAGAGCTTGAGGGTTGAAGTACAGAAATTACCATGAATATTATAGATATTTTGATAGTTTTTGGTAATTTTACCGAATTCCTTGGTGATGCCTGTTAATTCGGTTTGTATACCCTAACTTTAGACGAGTGGGAGAATAATAAGTGAGAAATGCGCAGGAAAATAGTCTTGTGTGCTGATTATGAGCAATTAGTTACACAAACTATTCAATAAAACAAAGACAGACATGTGGACAGAAAGATGTAGATATAGACTGATGTTGACATATGCATATATATATATATATATATATATATATATATATATATATATATATATATATATATATATATATATATATATATATATATATATATATATATATATATATAATTAATTTGACAGTGAAATAAAACTAGATATACTTATACTGGCAAGATTTTTATTTGAACTTTCAATACTAGTTATACTCATTACAACTATAAATAACATAAACTATTGCTGAAGCATTATTTTCCATCGATCCTAATAATTGTTCACATAATATATACATTTGCTATTGTATTGTCATGACTGTAGAAGGAATAGTGGTGAGTTGTGTACATATTGTGAATGGGTAAAGGAAAACTTCCACCTATGCATACTGCAGATGATTACTATTATTATTATTATTATTATTACTTCAATTTTCATAGTTAGAAAAATAAAGTCGCTAGTTTATGATTTCATGGTATTTGTAATAGCAGAGTTCTTCGGATAACTAGTTGTTAAAAGTCAGCTAAATTTGGCAACAGGAAAATTTGATTTCTTTCCTTCAGATTAAAATTTTTAAAGATACTGAAATTATTATTTATCTTATTTATAATACGACACTAGACAACCATTCATACAAACCATCATTTTCTTGTTATCCAGAATACAAATCTAGTTTGTACGTTGAGTAAAGTCAATGAATTGGAGTTTAACAGTAACAAGTGTCTGAAATAAATAATCTTAATGACATTAGAACATTCTCTGGTTATGCAGATAGCATTCACTGCAGTCATGTACTCAAATCAAGGTCAAAAAGACAAGAACACTTAAACTCTCCTTGTTAATTTTCAATAAAGATAGCTTTATTTATTCTGTCGAATATATGTTCATTACTCCATCACAAATGTATGGAAAACTATCACTGTGACTTAAATTTGCAGCAAATATCGAATGGAAATCACACTATCACGTAGATCCTTAATTATCGAGCGTTTGTGGTTAATCACTTTGGTGTATGTAGAAGAATTGCAGTGAAATGCAGATATCGAAGCATAAGGGCATTATCTACAATGATCGTAAATTTCTATAATCGAACTGCATATATTTGTCTTTAATTTTTAAGATTCTCTAATGATCGCAAAATTATAATTTCTACTGGGATGTAATTCTGAAATGTAGTTGCTAAAACCCAAACGATAACCATATCATTATTGCAAATGTCTTTAACGTATTAAATGGTACGTATACAGAGGAAGTTGGGACAGATAATGGTCAGAATAGCAGCAACATAACATTACATAAACATAGCATTACTGTAAAATCTTTTTAAACCGTGATATCTTCTGCTAGAGGAAAATGTTGACCTTCAATTCAATATTGTTTTAAAAATAATAATTATAGCACACATTAGAAAAGAAAATTTACAGTTTGTGGAAAAGAAAAGTGTTTCTCAGATATTTATAAACAGCCAGGCAGAAACATAAATCATTGAGACATTAAATCAGATCCTATATTTATTACTTTATATTATGAATAAACAATGACAACTTTGTATTCGCCCAATTCCATAAACTCCTTTAAATGGTTTAGGTTTGCAATGTCCGAGAGGTGGTTACCTAAACATCCAACCCCAGTTTGGTCCAGGATGTATTTACAGATGTCACTGTGTAGGCGATGTGCAATGTGACAGTGATACGGGGAAGTGTCAGGAAGGATGTGCTGCAGGATGGATGGGACCAGGTTGTCAGTATGGTAAGTATATCAATGGGCGATTTTCACTCCGACAACATTTGCCCAATTTACATCTTCCGCCCCAATCCATTCCAGCATTCACTCAAGATTTATATTTTATTATTCGTAATACAAAACAGTATGTTTAAAAAGGATTCTGTTTCTATCACGATCTGTATCTTACACTGAATTGTCATTAGACAGATTGTTGCGAAGTAATTCAGAAAAGCATTTATTTAATTAAAGTATTATTGGCGAGACAAATGAGCACATCAGTTTGGATTTTTCTGAATGGAAGGCATCATGAAACGTTTAAATATTTTTCGTCAACTAAATGAATTTGAATTTTCATTCTTATTTTAGCATGTCATGATGTGGTTTGAAATTAATAATAATAATAATAATAATAATAATAATAATAATAATAATGATAATAATAATAATATACTATTTTGCTTTTCTGGGATGTCAGGAGAAAAGGTCGCCTCGGAAGTAAGATACTGATACTTTCATTTAATAAGGTACAAAAAGCAAAATGTATTTTTCATTTGAAATAAAATTTTAAATAACTTAGCAAAATATGTCGGTTGTTTGATCATAATGATAACATGTCGCAGTAGATTTTGCACAAGTGTACGCCCTGATTTGCAGGCGGGGGGGGGGGAGCAAGCAGCATACACTGTACAAAGAACTTCTTTTACAACTGGTGTAAATAACTCTGTGAATAGTAGACACAGCTTAGGTATGTTACTTTGTTTATTTTCTGTTGTTATCTTTGATAGAAGATACTAAAAAGGTCGTTGATAAAGATGTCGTACTGATGTCGAACGCATGAAGTATCACCCTGATATTAAGAAAAACAAAATGTGATTTATTGTCACAGAATAGTAATATTACTAGTACACTTCTTCTTTTATAATGATCGAATCTAAACGTTGCTTTTTTAAGAAAAAAGTAATAATAATAATAATAATAATAATAATAATAATAATAATAATAATAATAACCTATTCTGTCATGCAAAGTGTGCATAGAGTTCATACCTCCTTGGTCTGACATTAAATGCATGATGCAACTCATAGGCAATTTTGGGATCGTTCAGTCAGAAATAAAACCCGTATCACAAATAGTAAGCCTTTATTTAATTTAAACGCGCCAAGATCTACAGCTTGACTCTTCCTTTTAAATGCAGATGTTAATCTCTTTGAAAATATTCACATAAATAACGAATAATATAAAGAGCGACTTTAAAGACCGAAAACAAAATCTTAGTTTTGTAGTTATCATCATCATGAGTATCAGTGGCAGGAAAACACTTCTGTCAGTATAAGATTGCAGTGATGATACCAATTGTGATAAGAAGCGTAAACCTGAAAAACTGCAAAGACAAAGAAAATATCGCGAAAGTACATACAAATAGTATAGAACATAATTTTAAACACTTACATAAACGCATTAAAGACAACAGAAAGAATAATTATTTACAGGAGAATTGAAATGACGCTATAATTTGTATTCCCATTGTGTCGATATATTTAATAAAGACGAGATCAATAAACAAAGACATTTAGATATAATAGCAATATAACATTTTAAAATCGTTGTTTTATTGAAACATGACGGTACTATTATGAGCGAAGCTGTTTTTACCAGTATGGCTCAAACAAATCACAGGTCCCCATTATTGAAACAAACAAACGATACGATGGAGCATTACCCGCAAAATGTCTGAAGTTTAAATACAGTTAGAAAGGGACATCCTGAACATTCATTTTGTTCACAATTATTATACCGATTTCGGATACGTTATACGTGGACTCAAGTAGGTAATTGGTTCTTCATTTGAATCTAATTGAAAATTATTTACACACACAAATTTAAGTTAAAATTACAATGAACTCATTTTTTTATTGTACGTATTTAGCGCTGAGACACGGTAAGTGATCTATTTTATTTCATCGTCTGCCATTATGCCAAGTAATTGTCAGGGGAGATCTCCATAACATCATCAGCAGAAGGATTTCGTTCCGACTTTGAAAATATAAACATTGCACAGTATTGGGACTCTAGATTTTACAGTAACTTTAATAGAAGCTCCTTACAAACGTACGTAGGTACCTTACTTCGAACTGTGTCCTCTCTACCATACCAATCTTGCACATAAAGTGTACGAAAATCAAATCAGCAGTGTCACCTTTTAGACGTATTGTCTCGAGGTTCCTTGCATACACATAAGTGAGACATGGTGACGTGTTAGGAGGATGATAAAACAGTCTATATATAAGATTTAGTTAGTTTGCAAGTCGTATAAGGTGAATTATTTCATATTTAACTGCAGCAATGTCTCGAATATCTTACTTTCCGATGCCGCCATATCTCTTGGCATCTTCGAAAATCGACAAACTAACGTGTATCACTTTCTAATACGCAAGATGCTAAAACGAAAACGAAACACCAATTTGATTCAATGAAAAATATGTACTGAGAAACATATCTAACATTTTGATGCCTTCAGACGATGCTCAAATTACACGAACATTCTTGCTACCTTTTGCTCGCCAACATACATGATATTATGGGATTAGATTCAAAGGTTTGACTTTTGAATTCATAATTGTCATCAAATGTGAGGTTAGCTGATTTAAATATATTCAATTGCATATCTAACGAGGACATTTACTGTATGAACTTAATTTTAGGAGGATTGCAACTCATCAGAATTGTACAGGCATGTAGTTGAAAGTATTTACAACAACCTTACATTGAGAATGTTAACCGAACCTTACCGTCCAAATAACTAAAATATTATAAATGTGCTCAAAGACACAACTATAACTATGAAAGAAATAATAAATTAATAAGGTCTCATTCAAAAATAATAAACGTTTCTCTATATGTTTGATTTGTCAAGTATAAAATAAATGCATACTTTTAAGTAAATGACGATATAAATGATACATTGGTTTTAGTTTCCGTAATCAAGGTTGATTCTTTCTTCAATATTTGCCTCAAGTTTAAATCTGCATAACACTGGCATAAAATGTGCAGCTTAGATACTAATCATCAAAATAAACATTAATTTTCCACGAGTTGTTGTTCTGTTAGTTACATTTTCAGCCATTTATTTCAGATATATTTAATTGTGGAAAGATATGTCATTTTCGTAGGTGATATCGCGTACCAAAAGACAGCATGGCAGGTATCACAAAGATTCTCATACACCGGCGCCGAGAAAGCAGTGGATGGTAACACGTCCTCTTGCAGTGAGACAAATCAGACGCTTGAACCGTGGTGGAGAGTAGACCTAAATGCTGTTTACAGAATAACAGGACTTGAGATATACTCCAGTGAAATTGGTAAATCTATTTTCATTATTGCAATGACGATTTTGATTTGACTTTACCTAGGAAACATAAAGGCGACAACATAGTAAAAGAGTCTGAAAAAAGTTGCAGATAACTAGGCAAATATTTGCAGTGCAATCTTATCATATATTGATTTTATCAAGTTTGAACTGTCTAGTGTAATCACCATTTGTCATATCTGCCATTATATGCATTTGATAGGGTTAAAGTGTTTATATCTGACCAGTTATGAAGACAAAATTTAATTCACAGACTTCGTTTGAGATATTGTTCATTTAATAAAATCGATCTTTAACTATAACATATTGGAATTTTCCAGTATTAAGCCTCAGACAGCATGCAATGTAACGTACCTCCTGGCACTTCAGACACGTTAAAAGATAGATTTTTCCATTTTCATGTCCGTTGATTATATAAATAGTTTTACCTCACCTAGCTATTGGCCTAAAGTCGCTCTTGGTGTAGATCTGCGAACGCAGTGCATCGACCATCTTGCCTTTTCCCTCCGTAATACAAGGTCAGTTCCCAAACGCTGTTTTGAACATCTATGAACGAAACCACTAGGAAAAATAACAACAGGAACACATTTGCACTGTAATTTACGGGATTCGTTCCAGGATCAATTCCTTTCATTTGTATTCATATGATGCCGACCTACCATCAGATATTACCACGTAAAGAAAATCCACACAAACCAACAAATAAAAAGCCCGCAGAAAAACAAAAGCTTAAATGTCCATTATCAAAATACCCTATTAGAATATGAGCAAGTTGAGTGGCGGATATTCTGGCACCAATGGTTCACATATTGTTTCAATTATTTTAATCTAATTCTAAATTATGCTTGACTTCTTGTTCTATTATAGCGATCTTGTATAATTTACTTCAAAATATTTTATATCTACAATCACATATTTTCATTAACTATTACATGGTTTCTCTCAGTTTTATTCTACGTACTTTTTCAAAACTATTTCCTTGAATCTGCTATTGGAATTTATTTTCTGCTAAAATAACATCTAAATTGATGCTGATATCTGAAATAAATTGCTTAGATGTTGATGCTTAAAATAAAAAAATACAGTTGTTATTGTCTTAAGTTTTTTATTATCTACTCTGATAATAGTACTATCAACTTAGATATTATTTACTATCGTTTAGGTAAATATGATGTTAACGCTCTCACGAATTGATATAAGCGTTTCATTCTACATCCTGCTAGGTGTTAGCCAAACGGCCCAGTTAAACTATCCCGTCAAAAGTTAAAGTTTTATTTTCCCTTTATATAAGACATGATTCACACAAAGTATAACATCTTCATCAATAACGTTAGAAAGTATTATGTAAAATACTTGCTTTCAGTTTATTATAGCATTCATTATTTAGGCTATTGAGTTATCACTGGCGTACACGTTTGTTACCCCCATTGTATTGGACTTTATATTCTCATTTATTATAGTTCACAACGTTCTAGCTGGACAAGGATATTTGTCACTATTTTTCATATTTGAAGTTTTGGATCCATTTATAAAAAATGAAATTATTTAAAATGGTGAGCGCAGAATGAATTATATGTAAATAAATTAGTTCTTAATGCTTTGAAAATATGTCAATACTTGTACCTTTTGGAAGACATATTCATCGTAAAAAGGGTGGGCATGTTTTGTTCCATTTTTGTTGGATAGCTAGTGCATCTAGGATGTAAATATACACCAATGATTGTTTTAATAATATGTCCGTAGTAAAATTGGGGCAATGCTTAAATTTGTATGAAAAGAACAAGATTGCATGGAGAAATAAATGATGTAGATTGTTTAAGAAAGTCAAGTCGATATCATCTCAGAGCATAATTTGTGAAATTTGATAGAATGCATGATGAAAAGTAGATAAGAAGTGAACTGTACTGACCAGGTAAGTAATGTTTTCTTGCAGTTTTCAAAATATATACAAATCAGCTATTATTTGATTCTTTTCTCATCTTTTTAAAACCAAATCTGGAGGGGAGAGTTAATTGCATCTTCTTAAATATATAAATAAGAAGATCCCATACAGGAAATAATAGTTGCTGCTACGATGTTCTAAATATTTGCAAAGAAAAAGCAGATTGACAAGTATGTACATGTGTTTCAAATATTTCATAGTAATTTTGGATCTTGTCTATTTACTCTCTCACGGATGTAATCAAACTTTTTATGACGTCTCTTATTCAATATTCCTATTTTGCCCTCTTTTTTTGCGTAATTCAATTGCTTTTCAACAACAACATTTCTATCTATTATTTGCTTAACTATAATTCACCTTCAATATTTCTGTCTCATTAATTGAACTTCGCACAACTTTGGTAGAAAATAACAGCTACAGCGCAAAACATCTTTTTCTCAGTTCTCCGGATCAAATTTGTTAACCATGACACAACTGTCAACAATTGGATTGTGGAATGATATTGACTCCAGCAAGTTCCTAAGTCCAACACCGTATACATTTCTTTGATAGTGAGAAACTCTGTCATACCTGTATGTTGAAATGGCGACTTTACTAAGCATTCCTTCGTACTGATCTAATGACCCACTCTAATCTGGGCCTCGGCTTAAGGTGCACCAAATTAAATTTGTTACAGTCGTACCAGCAAATGCTACAGTGTGAAACATCATTGGTTAACTTCCAGCTCAAAAACCATGTTCAAGGAAAGGAGAAAACAATAGGAATTGTAGGAATTTCAGGTTTCTATTTTGTTTCGAAATTTAGCTCTTTATCTCAATGAGTATAACGTTTTATGTTTATTATTGCAAAATGTCAAAAGGATTAATTTTATCTATCGGCCCAGACATTGTCAGTAAAGGGAATCATTTAATACAATTCTACCCCACACCCAGGCAAGGAACATTATTTAGGATATATATCAAACCAGATAAGCATTTAATGGATGAAAAGTTTGTATCTGTTTTCCAGCTTTTCTTAAACATAACATATTTTCATAAGATCGTGTATGTCTTTACAATGTGGCTCTGGACTTCTTTTGATTCATATAGTGTTACGAATATCTCTATCTTCTATTAGATTATGATATAGTTTTCATTTAAATTATATGGATTTGTGACATATACAGTTTAAATTATACAATGCAGCGGCTGGCTAGCCCTATAGTAAAGTACATGTACACTAGGTTGTAGGCATCTCATTCATAAACCAGGGCTAATTGCCACGTCAGGTCAACTACTATTTTGATCAAATACGCCATGCATTAATTTGAATGGCGGTCACGTAAATATTACGTGGAACCTGAACCTTTGCCAGTTTATGCTTCGTTTTGAGACCTATTTATTTTCTTCTTTGTACTACCTTCATTTAAGTGCATGCTTTAAATTCTCTTTTCTTTTTCTCTTACAAGGCCTAAAAGGTTTTGAAGTCAGAGTGGGAAACGTTTCCTCTAATTCGTCAGCAGATTTTCCTAGCACATGTTTTAATCACAGTGTTAATGAAAACATCGGTGAAGTGAATTATGTCCTGTGCACGTCGGAACTGGTTGGGAATCAAGTCATGATTTGGATGCCTTGGCTTCAGACAACAATAAAGCTTTGTGACGTCCGCGTTTATGGAGGTTAGCTGATTTAAATATATTCAATTGCATATCTACTGAAATCAGTAGATCTAGAATATGCGTATTCATGAAATCTATACATTTTAGCAGGATCCAGACAATATGTTACACATTGTCGGTATGACTTATATTCTGCAGACATTGACATTTTTATATTCGTGTCAATTTTTTCGTAAACAGTTTCGTAAATAATACTATTGAACGTTCATCAATAATGATTTGCATGATTTTCAGCTCTTCGGAATGGAATAATCATACGAATTTCGTTACTCCCTACATTGGCTGTCAAACTGTACACATGAAGAGTTAATCATTTCTGAGGATTTCGTTCCAATGAAGTTTATTTCACGCTATTATTATTTTGGGCGAACCTAATATAAGCACATTTCAAAGTTCATTCGGAACGATAAATTACTGAAGTTAACTATAATGAGTGAAACACAATGAAAGGAACTTGCATGATTTTCACGATAACATTTTGCCAACTATAGCTACAAAATAATTTGAACATTTTTATTTATTAGTACAAGTAGTTGACTAAATGTTTGAGAAATTTACATATCATTAGCGTTTCACAAACACACCGCTCATTAATGCTCGTTGCATAATACATTTCACTGTTGTAAAAAGAAAATTAAACGATTGTGTCCTAGAATGTTCGAATATATATATATATATATATATATATATATATATATATATATATATATATATATATATATATATATATATA
>JAECUM010045945.1:0-22500 GCA_016617855.1 Megalonaias nervosa
CTCTGTCAATTTTGCCAGGGGTTTTGTTTGGCCACAATTACAGTCAGGGGTCCACCTTCACTGTCGCTGCTCTCAGTGTCACTTTCACTTTTGACAGAATCAAATAACATGATCTTTCTCAATTGCATTACACGATTGTCCACAATCTTTTTTCTTTCGTACTCGTGAGACAATTCAGTTCTTATTTTTTCGATTGAACGTGCAAGAGGTGCAAATAGCTTCACCTGTGTGTCGTTTACCATTGCCAAGGATTCTAACATAGACTGATAAATTGATTTCACGAATCTATAATTGGATGGCAATGTGTATTTAGTTTCGAATTTTCGTTGTTGTAATAATTCAAAATCACATAATTTTCTGAGGATCAAGATTATCAGATATTTTTATTCCGTCATGTTTTAATTTTTTAATAGCAGAAATAATATCATTAACGTTTTCATGGTTCATTATTTAATAAATATTTCTTTAAAATAAAAAATATTCACAAAATATATAATCACAACACAACCCCATATGATCTCCTAGATTGTCAAACAACATTCTAGCAAGCTCAGGGGCATTCGAAATTAGACGAAACACATTTATACAGACTCAACCCCCATGTGAACCCCTAGGTTGTCAAACAACATCCTAGAAAGCTCAGAGGGTGGTCCGTAATTTTTATTAACGACACAAACACAACACATAAACTTATCCTAATGGACGGCACAAACACATAAACTTATCCTAATAAATATATAATTGTATGATTGTATGAATATGAATATATACAATGGTGATGACGAGGGAATCTTGTCTACGTCCAACAGATTTTGTACACTCTCCCCCCATACAAAACCCCGGGGAGTGCAAGAAGTACACCCACCACAAGGGTGTATGATAGGAGAGTGTATTTTGTCTGTTGTGGATTTCGAGGAAATTCTCCGGGTTCCCGCAATTAATAGCATCCGTCGCCGAATGCAAGATAATATATCTTTAGCATTTTTGGAGACTCGAACACACAGAGAGTCTACAGAACTTGATCTACGTGCAAACGCCTTAACACCTCGGTCACCGCTCTCTTATGAATATACAGTTAAATTTAAGTATATAACTATTTGCACTGTCTCACATGTGATTACTCTGGACTTGTATTACTAATAGAATAAAATCAGTTATTGTAGAACTGTAGCGTGAATTTACTTCCATTTTTCAAACATAATTCATAAAATAATCGCATATTACATTTTCTGTATGAGTTATCGTTCGTTAGGTCAAAATACATTTGTTATAAGAGCTAAAAATAACTCTGATTTGTAATTTAACGCACTTGTATAAACCGACGTGAATTTAAGGTTATCAGAGTCAAAAGCTGCATCAATATCCCTCTCTGTTACAAATTGCTGCTTCACTAACAACTAATTGCTTACAGAGAACAAATAAATCACTAAATAATTAACGAAAACAAGATATCTTCGTTGTCTATAAATCAAACGTAGTAGTAAGGGAGATAATCGTTTAATTTGCTCTGCAGAGAGAGAGAGAGAGAGCAGAGTTATCTCGCTTCATTATATGTACAATTGCCTCAAACATATATTATTCAGATTTTAATGATTTTGAGTATTGTTCAACCCATCAGATTGAAGAATTTGTAACAATTTTATTAATCAGAGTACCATTTAGCCCATCAGAATGAGAGATTTATAACAATTTTATTAATCAGAGTACCATTTAGCCCATCAGAATGAGAAATTTATAACAATTTTATTAATCAGAGTACCATTTAGCTCATCAGAATGAGAAAAATCAGTAAAACAAAAATAATTATATTATTTCAGAATCAGATTATTTTTTCCCTTGATTATATCAGGAAATATTTACTCGGACGTTCTACGAGCGTATATATAGATTTATACTTAAAACCTCGTTTCTTAAATCCAACAAGTATCCTGTCTAGTCAGTAAGCTTGAAATTTATTCTTGACAATAATGGATTATGTACACGTAGATAAACTGGATTAATTGGCTCAGATACAATTAACCACCCGGGCGGCGCTTGAGCGCTAAATGAATATAATATATATCCTTGCTGGGCCTGGCTAGACTTTAAAAGATCTACTTGATAGCTGCCATCAATTACGTCACATACTAAATTGACTGCGATCGTTGATGTTATATTAACAATACCAGGTGAGATATGGCGACCTCCACCATATGGATCATTATTATATTAAGAATGGTTGGTGTAGGTATTAATTTTTTCCATGAATCACATATTCTTTAAAAGTGTTCATCAATAAGATCATTAACTGATTTCTTTAGCTCATCAGAGTTAAATCCCGGAATTATAAATGTTGGTAGCTGTTCTTCTGTAATTCCATAATGTTTAAGAAACACTGTTGTAAATAAACGTTTATAACTTACACGTTGAATTGGGCTGTCTTCATTAACTATGTAAGTATTAAAAAATCTATCTGCCGGTGCGTTTAATGTTTTTTCTCTGTCAACGATAGCCTTATTTACATATTCTAAGTCTGATGCAACTTGATTCAAATGTTGTATTGTTTCAATTATTTGATTTTTTAAATCATCGTCATAAAAAGTGTTGATGCTGGAAAATAAATTTCTTAGATCATTAAGTACACGTCCATGTTCAGATTTAATTGGTCTTGATTTTGAGTTAATTTCTTCAACGTTAATTGTTGCTATTCTTGTTGTACCTTTCTTACCCTGAATGAAATCTACAAAATGAGTATAATGTGTATAACCACGATAAGCATCCGGATTCTCTATAAATGGATAAGTTTTTCGATATTCTGGGATTTTTATAAATTTTTTAACATTTATAACGAAATCAGATCGTTGTGGTTCTGGTGGGCCTTTATAAATGGTTCAACTTCAGGCCAACCTAATACTGATCTGATCGAACTTTGATAAATATCTACAACATAATCAGGGGAATTTATTTCAATCACCGCTGATAATGTTGGTTCGTAAACAGTAATTGCTATTTTGGATTCTTTTCCTGTAATAGATTTAATTCTGCGTTGGAACTCATCGTTGATCTGTTATATTTGATAACTACCAGTTGGAATAGCAACTACTTGCCAGTCAGGAGTTCCATCAGGCTTATTCTTATTTGCAAATACCAGCGAATTATTTGGCTGTAGTCCACCAAATGGTTTTGATCTAATATTTGGCCAGCTATAATAAACTCGCAATTGTGCTAGGGCTATTTCCTTTGCTGGAATTGCGGTTGGAAAGTTAACGCTAAACTCAGGATTGGTCGAACTTAATGATATCATAGTAGTTTTTTACGGTGTTGTATTAGTGACGATCTGTTGAAGTAATGCTCTTGACGCTGCCGAAGACTCAGTCATTATTGTTATTGTTATTATTTAATTCGCCTTGGTTATTGTGAGTGACTTTGTCACCAGAATCACTAGCGATTCTGAATGCTTCATCGTAGGTTTTCATTATCGTTGCGAACTCCTCATCAGATATTTTACCATCACTGAGGTACAAGGAAATATATGACGATAATTTAGAATAGGCTGTTCTTGCTGTATGTAATTTTATTATATACTCGTGCAATTTATCATTTGTACATGTAGCTACCTTCTTGGCGATAATACCAAGAATGCCTGCGATAGTCTTTGAAGTTGAAACGACAATTGTTACAACTGCAGGCGCTGTCATTGTTATTGTTGATAATAATAATCCTGCTCCAGCGGAAACTGAGTAAACAATTATATCAATGACAACCATACGTCTGCGATATTTTTTTACTTTTACTGTATAATCGTCGATTATATTTTTTATTTCAATCTGACATTTACACACTTGATTATATCTGTGACGTTGAACGTCGATGTAGGACTGGGGTCCTTGGTTTTGATCCATTATACAATGACGTTAAATAATTATTTAAGGAGTTTCAGCTACGAATTCCAGACACCACCAGTAACGTCTCGGGGGCATTTCCGTTGACGTCAACGTAAATGTTTCTTTGATGTTCTTATTTAGCATCACCAGTAGAGGATTATGATATATATTCGGTGATGATGAAGTGGCAGCAGTAATTTCTAAACCGTACATGGATAGCCTGTATAACCCAGTTCCTTCTGCGGTATGTTCGAGAGTGTTATTTTGTGCTGTCCATGTTGATGATCCCGATGCTACTATATACACGATATTTTTAATTTGTCCGTGTGGAATTTTAATCAGATTAGTTTTTTGAATAATATTAGGTATTCCACTGATAATATCGTTGAGTTTCGTGTTAACGTCGGCGAGTTTTATGTCAACGGTTGGTTGTTCCCCAAAAAATTCTTTAATGGTTTTGTTTATATTTCGACGAAAATTTAAGAACGATTCTACATGTCTAGAAAAAGTAGCACTGAGTGTAGTCATTTCCTCACCGATTGTTTTTAACGAAGTTGTTACTGGAATTTCCTTATCATCGACGTATTTCTTCGTTGCAGCATCAAAATCTAATTCTGGTGTTCTTAGATTATTAATACCATTGTTATTCATGTTGAGAAATGCACGCATTATACCGCCGTTGACTAATACGTACTTAGATTCTTGATCGTCGACATATTTCTTTGTTGCAGCGTCTGTATCTGCGGCTGGGTTTCCAAGGTCTATAATTTTATTTCGGTTCATGATAATGTAACCCGTGAATGAATCACCAGCTTTCTTAATATAATCGTTGACTGACGTACCGGAATATTGTATTTTACCCTGATCAGTAAAAGTAACGATATTATTAACAACCGCGATAGGAATTCGTATGAGCACATCTGGCAGTTGTATATTACTCGTTTTAATCGTCCTTCTTTATCCTGAAAAACAACGACCTCATTTTGACCCACACTGGTGATGTTTAATAAATCGTCAATCTCATTTCTGAGCTGATCAAGGGTTGCATATTTAAATAAATCACCTTGCTGCTGAGCTTTGCGAGAAGATCTTCCGTAAATATCTACTATTATATTTACTAATGTCTGTTTAAATGTGACAACGTAGTATATTCATGCACTACTTTATGAGGTGATTTTGCTGATTTTGATACAGCATCAAGTACAGCGAGTACTTCACGACCACATATTGGCGGATCAGTTAATGTTTGTGTTGGTAGCGTTGAATACCATATTGGAATACTTTGCATGCTGCTAACATACTCTAAGAATTCTTTTGGTGGAGCTAGTCCATATGAATCAAAATAAATAATTCCACGTGGATCAATTGCATATCCAACCCAGTGGGTGCCTGGACAAGAGTTTTTATCGAGATTAATAATACCAGTTTCAATATTGTTTGGTTGTTTTGGTAATTGATCACGCATAAAAACACCTCTGAAATTTTTTATTTTTAATTTTTTAGCAGCATCAAGTAAATCAAAATTGGACATAGGCGATATCAGTAAACTGTCCCTGGTAATTTCAGGCCCTTTCCCTACCATGAATATGGGGTCCCTGGCAATCTTAGACCGCGACCGTATGCTGGGCCTGATAATCTTAGACGGCCCGGCTGTGGCACGTTTGGTGCTCTTAGACGTCTTCCGTGTTGTTTTGCCCGTGATCTTTTTTTTTTAAGCTTTCTGAGTGCATGATTCCTTGACCAGTTGCTTTCTTTAATGCCATTCCAGCTGCGGTTCCAACGGCACCTAACGCAGCTGCTTTTGCAACAGCTGGGGCTGCAGCGGCTATTAATGCTGGTATTGCTGCGAGAAGAGGAAATATACCACCCGTCTTAGCGATGTCTTTGATAGCGCCCGCAGAAAGATTAAGTTTTATACCTTTATTTGATTTTTTGGCTTCATTGAAGTTTCTGAACTGACGCTCGGTCAACGATAATTTATTTGCACCACTCATTTGTTCTTTTTTTAGCGATATTTTTATTCCACAGTTATTTTTTGATGCTGATTGTAGCCTTTTAATCTGACCAGGAGTCAGACTAACACTAACGTGATTATATGACATTATAATATTCATAAACGATCTAATTACATGTTTTCTACTGAAGCATCAACAACTATCATTCGTCCGCCAACACCTTCAAGTAACATTGATTTATCGCTAAGTATAACAGCAATTGCTCTGTAATTGGCAACAGCTCCAATATCTCTATTAACACGAGCTCGAAAGTGTATATCAACAACAGATTGTCTAAACAAATCTAAATGTTCTAGTGAAAAGTAATAAATTGGATATAAGGTTGTAAAATCTAACTGTGATATTTGTAAACCAGTATCAACATTTTGATCACGTCCCATAAACGTCATCAGACGATGATATGCACGTGCTACATGATTTTGCTCGAAATTCAATAAAATATCCTCGGATGGTTCTTGATGTCCATTTATCCTCAACGAAACCTCGGAAACACCAAGATTGTCAAATATCATAATACTGTGATTTTGACTGTTTACTCGTGCAGCATCTTGAAATGCAATAAATATATGTCGTGGTGCAGAAACACCTTGCTGAGAAGCTATTTGCCATGTAAATAAACCATTAATATTACTCTGAACAGCATCTGTGGTCATTGTTAACCACGATAACATCGATTTACCACCTTGACCCATGAAAGAGAGTAACCGATCTTCTTCAGTTATTGATGGAGTCATTACTGGCATCCATAATGAAAGTTTTGTCAGTAATACTTTACCAGCATCAACACCGGGGGGTCGCCAAATTGCATCATCATCAGTGGCTTTTCGTACAAGTACAACTGTATGCTTAGCTCCGAAAATGACTTTTCTGACATTTCTGCAAAATCCAAAAATATGTGACAGTGGAATTGAACATGAAAATGCTCTTCTATTACCTCGTAACATTGCTCGACGTGATCTAAATCCTAAGTTAAAATCTGGATCTACATTAATAATCATACTTTGTACATCAGCATTGGCGTTTCTAGCAAAATTTCTTGGTCGTCCTATTTCATATTGTTGATACTCTGGAGAATTAGAAGTATCTTTTACAAACATCATTGATGGACCAGTTGATCTTGAATAATCATCGCTGTATCTTGCAAGACCAAGTATTGTTGTAGCAACGTCAACGTCTTTCTGAATTGATTCAATATTTTTTCCGTCAATCATATACGTAGCGCTATCAAATAACGCCATAATACCATTATTAACAAAACCGATACTAACATCAGCGGCGTGTTCAGTATTGTCTGCTCTCAAAATTTCACCTTCTATTTCAATAAATGCTTCAGCGGGTAAGAAATATCTGCTTGTATCCTGAACTTGCAGTTCAATTCTTCCACGCTTATCTGGAATTCGTGCATCATAAGAATAATATTGATAATCACGCACAGACTCATCCTTGAGTACTGGTGCGTCCATGTCAAATGCGGGATCAGATATACGTTTGAACATCTTTATTATATTTGCTATCGTCTAACACGAAGACCACTTCGGGAGGTGAGACCAATTCCTGCTATCAGACTAGCGGTTATATTTTTTTCTTTTTCTGACATTGGTACATCAGCCAACTCTGCTAGTTTTTGATTCGCAGCTTGGTTTATTATTTTACTAATATTTGCAGGCATTGTTTCAGTGCTAGGTAATTTTACTGGTTGAGGTTTTCGTCGTATTAATCGTGCTAGTCTATCCTTGATTGCTGAAAATGCTTTACTAGCAACATCACCAACAGCACCAATACCTTTTTCATGAACAACATGGATAGCTTTCATTCCTAGTTGCTTTGCAATCGGTATTGCTTTTGGGGCTATCCTTCTAAATAGACCCTGAACAACATCACCTAGTCCATTTCCGTAGGTCGTTTTGTATACTGGTAATCGTGAATTTATTACCCTGACCATGGTCGGTCCACGTTGAGTATTATGTACGATCATTTTATTATAGTAACTGTATCTAATTATATTTAATCACTGTAGTAGTCATCGGCGATTTCATTAATGAGGGATCGATACACATTAATATCCATGATACCGCCTGTAAATAATCGTTTACAAATATCAGCTGCTTCATTAATTATTTCTGGAGAATTATTACCAGCTCGTTTTCCTCCGATGAGGATTTCCAGTCGTTCAACATCGGCAAGGACATTATTAGGACAAGTAATAAGGCCACTTCCTTGAGTAGTAAATCCACTTGCAGTTTTAAATCCATCTCCATTTTTAGGTTCTTTTTCAAGCAATCCTAATTCGTCTAAATCTTTTTATAATTTTTCTTCTTTCTCTTTCTCTTGATATCGTTTCCACCATTCTTCTATGTTGACGGGAGCGTCTTGCCATTCTTCCTCCTCTTCCTTTTTGCTTGGTTTCTGTTGTTTTGGAGATTGTGGCAATGGTATTCGTGATTTTGAAGATTGTTGTTTTTGTTGTTGTCGTTGTATTTGCTGTATTATTTGTTGCGTTGATGGTGGTGATACTTGTTGTTGTTGTGGTAGTGGTGATACTTGTTGTTGTTGTGCAATATAGTTATCTACCTTATTTTTATAATTAATATATTTTGGATCGTTGTTTCGAGCTTGATTAGCGTTATAGTATATGCGATATATCCATTTGTGCCAAGTATCCTCACTTACGGGATCATCAGCGAAGTCAGATTTTAAAAATTGTTTTCGATCATAATAATTTCTTGCAGCAATCTCAATTAATTTTAAATCTTCGGCTTTTCTAATAAGATTAATAGCTTCTTCGGTAAACTTATCGACCAGATTAACTCTGGCTCTTGCTTCTGATTCTTTTTCTGGTTCTGGTATACGATCTTTTATATCATCTATTTCAGTACGAGCTTGGTCAATACCTTCAAGTATTTCTTGTATTGGTTGAGCAGCAGCTATTTCAGCTGGAAGTTCTCGTAGAATCTTCTTTGGTTTTTTTTAGTTCTTTCTGCTATTTTTCCTGTTGCTTCAGCGGTTTTCTCTAACGTTGGAAGAAGACCTTTAGTGGTTTCTGTGATAGGTTTAAAAAATTGTTTTGTATCCTCTTCAAATTCAACATGAGATTCCTGACGTGATTGTAGTTGTTGCTTGACAGAATCACGAACAGGTAAATATTTTTTAATTGCCTCTAATCGCACTCGAGCTAATTTAGCTGAATGTGGTTCTTAAATATTCATTATTGATAATATTATTTATAATAGTTGTTTAACTTATAGCAGCAGGGAGGGTGAAAAACAGCCAATATTGAGTGACCCGGCGAGTAAACTAAACGCACTATAAAATAAAAACAAAAAATCAACAATAAAATAACAAAAATAACTAACCCAACCGATTTATTATCCGTTTTCAACAATACAGAAATAGTCTCGGTTAGAAGGTTCGGTTTAGAGTTATTGACATTGTTTTTTCAGCCTTCGTAGGAACCTTATGTTTTAGACAAATGACGATTCAGACAAGTGGTCTGTTCACCCTCCCTGCTGCTACTTTTGACCTGAATTCATTAAAAGTCAAGCATGGCATCATGGAAACTGACTAACACTTCACTCCGTGACTTTTGCTCCTACTTATTGGCTAATTATTTCGGGCTAAGGAATATTTCCATTGCACCGAGTTCCAATAATATCAAACAAGTAATCACACAAATCTAAGAATTCCTTACAACGGGGCACTATAACCATACTCCAAATTTATTACAGTATCATCTCCAAAGCGGTGGATTAGTCCGAAGCGTCTTATGTCGTACTAAAGTCTATTTGCAGGGCAATCAGACAATCAATAAATTCATCAGTCAGTCAATAACAACAAGATATATATTCAAATAATAATGTAATTGCCCTAAAGAACAGTTGTAGACGAAACTCTTATGGAGGTTAGAGTTACTTAATACTAGTATGTGAGTTGGATTTGATTTTAACGTAGCTTTAACAATCTTTCAGTTATATCGCTACGATGTCTGCAGTGTGGCAGTTTATAGTGATATCGAGCACTGAAACATCACGCCGCAGACATGTAGCATGATGTCCCACCCAGTCACATTATTCTGATACCAGGCCGACTAGTCCTAACACTAACCTCTTAAGGCTGAGCGCCTAGCGAGGCAGCTGTTAGTACCATTTTTATGTCTTTGTTATGACTCGTCCTAGGTTCGAATCCGCAACCTCCCGCATCCGAGGCGGACGCTCTAACCACTAGGCTACCTGATCGGTCGTATTGTTTGTTAAGACTGGACTTGATATGCAAACATGTCCTTGTTGGTCATAATGTAAAAAATGTCCACGGTCTCCGTGATTTTGTGAAATAGTGTGCGTCCTTAGTTTATATTGATAGTTCAGACTAGATGTGCAAATGCGTCTTCTTGGCCCATGACGTACCAATGTTCACAGTCTCCGTGATTTTGTTAGTAGTGTGAGTCCCTTGTTTGTGCTAATCGTTTAGACTAGATGTGTAAATATGTTCTCTTTGTCCATTATTTACGAATGTCCTCATTCTTTATGTTTTCTCAATAATTGTATACGTCGTTACTTTGTATTGATATTTTTTCTGTCTGTATAAACGTGTCATCGTTGTCCATTATGTCTGCAGTCTCTATTTTCTCAACCATTATGTCTATCCTTTGTATTGATATTTGATTATATATGTTTAAATATATCTTCTTCGACTATGACACACCATAGTCGATAGTCTTCATGAGTTTGGAAAATCACTGTTTTCTTTCATTTAAAGAATAGTACAGATGATCAGTGTAAAGCATTCGTTAAATTCTTAGGTTAACGTTAACAAAAAAGTCTTCATACATATTAACTACTGCAAAACAATTAAATCAACAAGGAAAATCAGTTGCATATTTCATGAATTATTTGATGGTTTAAGATTTAGACGAATAGGTTCGTGTCATATATAAATTGTTCTTGATATTATTAATTTATGCACACTTACAATATACAATACATGTTTTGATACATGAGCATATTAACAATCCCAGTGCTGTGCTTCCGTCTAAACACGTTTATGAACAGGATGGAATCACCAGCCTGCCACATTGTTGTATGAAGTAACAATTAAAGAGTGATTCCTTAATTAGAACCGGGATAATCATAATGCGATCGGCCTTTTATTCTGGAAATGATTCAAGATATTTCTGAGACGAAAAAAAAAAAGAACCACAATTACATCTCAGTGCACCAACCCTCTTAGTCTGGACAGTTCATGTAAGGCTTAATAATGTTTCTCTTCATTTTCATTTCACAAGATAATGGGAGTCAAAGCTGGCAACGACGTCACATTGTCTACAGTTTTCATGTTGGGTCAATAGTTATGTGTGTCCTTAGTTTGCATGGATTATACAGAATATTTGTGTAAACGTGTGCGTCCTCGCTTGCACTGCTAAATTTCATACTCCTCAGAACTGATAGTACAGTTCCCTTCTTGATACATCACCATTTGCTATTAATTTACTGTCTCAAACTGTATTTCTTTTTGCTCTAAGATCGCCAGAACAAATGTCCTCGGTACGCGGTTCCATACCCGAGTCCTCGATATCCATCAAATACAAGAATGTGTGTGTGTGTGATATTTTAATTTTTAACATATTTTTATCAATTTTTAAGTCATATCGCTACGATGTCTGCAGTGTGACAGTTTAAAGTGATGTCTAATACTGAGGCATCATGCCGCAGACATTTGGCATCATGTCCCACAATGTCACATTATTCTGACACCAGGCCGACCAGTCCTAACACTAAACTCTTAATGATGAGCACCAAGCGAGGCAGCTGCTAATACCATTTTATTTTAAAACTCTTTAGTATGATCGGCCGGGGTTCGAGCTCGCGACTTCCTGCATCCGAGGCGGACGCTCTAACCACTTAGGCCACCGGAGCGGCGGTGTTACGAAAAACCCAAAACCACCCAAATCCACTCAAATCCACACCAAATCGCACTGTGTCGACCGTCTCATCTCTAACTTACACCCAAATCCACCGAAATCCACACCAACTCGCGTTGTGTCTACCGTCTCATCTCTAAATTACAATGCTCACCTCCCCTCCCCCGATTTTTAACAAACCTGTGATTTATTGATATTTAATGAGTCAAGTGGGATTATGTATAAGGTTAAAACATTTTTTTTTTTTTAAATTTTAAACAATTCTTTTTCCGCAAACCGATGTTTTTCCTAATAAAAAACGATCAACCTATATCTTACTTAACAAATTCGGTACAAGTTCTAGATTAATGTCAGTTATCTGACTTCATGAATACGTTCTTATATAAAAGTACTTAGGTGTACAGATAGAGACAAATGAAGACACACTTAAGATACGTACGCATATTATATACTGTTGTATAGTATTAATCCTGTGCTCCAAATCTATAGTGTTAGCTTCGAAATATGTGGCACCATCGCAAAAGGTAAGGGTAGAGGAACATAGTAAAGATGTGAAGATCGGTCAAGTCGCAAGCGATACTGAGTAAACAAAATACCAACCTTTTTATTTTCCATTTTTACACAGTTCGTTTGGCTTAGATTGATATAGACCAGGTGTCTCCAACACGTTGCCTACGGGCCGCATGCGGCCCGCCAAGGCGTATGCTGTGGCCCGCAAAATGATTGGCGTCACCAGGTGTCATGAGATGTAACAAAGGTGGTGCGGCCCTTGGGCCATCAAAAATGCCCTCACGCGGCCCTGAGGGTGGTTTGAGTTTGAGATCCCTGATATAGACTGATGAGAAACCTATAAATTGATATCAAATTTGTCAACATCGGTGGTTGTTTACGATTGGTATGACAGTAATGTAGTGGGGCAGTTTGGCGACAATGGAAATCCCAGTCAAAAAGGTGCTGGGGCTGTTTGGCAACAAGGGGAATTTAACATGGAGAATATTGCTGGCGCTGTTTAGGGACAAGGGGAATTTAACATGGGGAATATTGCTGGGGGTTGTTCCGCGACAAGGGGAATTTAAGATAGGTTGGGTTTGTATAGGGACAATAGGAATGGAACAGGTAGGGTGACGTCACGTCACTGGACATTGGCAACAATGTTGCAAGCGGCTGACCTCAGTCGGGCCAAACAGGGACATCGGAGGAACAAAAGCGGGTAGCGGGTTGAGGGTAAGTTCAGCTGGTTCAGCGGTGAAACTATACGAATAATAACGCTTGGCGGGTGGCATGTAAGTTCAGTGGTGAAACTATACGAATAAAACAATGCTTGGCGGGGCGGGACATATAACTGGATATAACGCTTAGCGGGGCGGGACTTGATAGATATAGATATAGACAAAGAAACAAAGACATAAACATAACACAAATACAAAGTAATGATACACAAATAGGGCAAAAGAGTAAATCTTTTCGAGGCATTTAAGTGGCCCTGAAAAGGGCCTTTGGTTTTCTTATACTGTCTCTCCCCTCTTCTTCATTTCCACCATTTCCTTATCTTTCCCATTACATTCTTCTTCTTTATCTTTCCATCCTTTTCCTCCTCTTTCTCCTCCTCCTCTTTCTTCTCTTTTCATTCTTCTCTTCCTTTTCTTTCTTTTCGTTCCAAGCTCTCCTTTGGATTTTATCTTCATCTTCTTTCTCCTCCTTTTTCTGTTTCATCATTTCATTCAATATTTCTTTCCCTCTCTTTAAATTGTTGATCTCTATAGACAATCTGTGCGGGCTACAAGACCTAAACTGCATTACGACCAGCATCTCCTCCACCATACCTAGGGTATCTACTACCTCCTGCAACTTCATCATTTTCTGCAAATGGTTATTTTTCGCCATGGCTTATTATTCAGTGTTGAATGGCACAAATTTGTTTGATTGATTGATTAGTTGAATTTAAGTTATGTGCGCCCAAAAGGGCATGTACGATTGTATTATTCCTGAAAAGCAGGATATTTAATTGTTCCTGGGGGAAGGAATATGAGCCACATCCCCCAGGCGTTTATGAACTCAAAGAGTGCTGTAAAATTTAGCCATCATGTCGTAGGACAAGAAGTCCCAACCGACCTGAATGTATGGCTATCATGAGTGGGAACAGACCCAACACACACTCATGTATAAAGACTATGTGCTAAATTGATGAGTGGGAATAGATCCAATACTCTCTCATGCAGGTAGTATGTATTTACTGAGTTTCAGGTATCTACCACAGTAGAATGAGACATTAGTCGTGATTGGACACGACTGAGATGACGTCACCCCAGTTCCGTGTTAACACGCACTTCAAGGCACCCAAAAATTAGACGGGTGGAAATAGTTCACACATTCCGTTTTATGGTCCGAGTGAGGCAGGGAGGAAAGGGACCCGGCAGAATGCGGAAGCGCGACAGAGCCCCGAAATGCCAGCTCGTACTTATTATTCAAATTAAGTCCAGTTAATTCTAAGGAACATATTAATTAAATACCAATAATGTGTAAGCCACCTGTGCAATTAACCAAATCAAATAAAGTCAATAAATTTCATTAAAAAATACATTCTAAGTTAGAATTTTGTGTACAAAGTGTACTTCTGTTGCTAAACAATACCAATCAGCTAAGTCGAAATGACTCGTATATCATTTTGTGTCACGCTTAAATGAAACCAGAAAACAATTTTGATGGCGGTAACGAAATGATCATATTAGAACCTTAGATAGAGATTCTGTTGCTGAACAATACCAATCAGCTAAGTCAAAATGACTCGTATGTTATTTTGTATCACGCTTAAATGAACCAGAAAAAAATTTTTGATGGCGGTAAAGAAACGATCATATTAGAACCTTAGATAGAGATTTAATCAAAAGCAGTTTCCAAGGCCAACGGAAACCACATAATTCACTTAGGCAGTTTTGAAAGGTTGCTCGACCTTTTCAATGTCGAGTCGAAGCCGGGAGCCATTTGGAGCACAGCAGAACTGAAGTTCAGTCTGGCCCTTTCGCCATTTCCTTCTCCCAGCGCTGCTAAGTTGTCAGTCCAGAACTTGTCTGTTGGTTCCACCCTGGAAGGTCCACCCCAAAACCTCACCTGAGGGTCCATGATGAACTGGACTGCTAAACACCAGCCGGTAATTGTCTTGAATACTGCAAAAGTTATTCTGCAGCACACTCCTAAGTATGAAGAGACTTGTTGGTCAGCAAGTATCACTGGACAGCTGTCACTCTCTTCCCATACCTATGGATAGCCATAACCACACGTGCAGCATGTTTCTCATGCTCCTGACGTGCCAATCTGTCATAGTATCGGCTGGCGCTCCGATGTTGATCCCTCGACGTTGCCCAAGTCGGAATGATGATGAAGGAATGATGATCGTTGGCGCGAATGCTTACTTACTTATTTGAATTATTTTTTTTTTTTTATTGGTGTGGTTACTCTCAGTTTGACACCATTTGAGTAACCCCCTTGTGACAAAAGTTAAAGTATTTTATGTGTTCATGTTTGTTTTTTTTTCCATATGCGTGTGTTTCTTGTATTAATTTTATTAAATTTCGTTTTTATTAAATTTTGAGTAAGGGTTTGTACACCATTCAAATCTTTTATTTCTTCTAATATATCAAATTTTTGGAGTTGTTATTTAATTCATAATCATAGTTTCCTCTAAGTCTAAAGTTTAATAAATAAAAGCTAAATTAAATTAATTCATATTTAATTTCTATTAAGTATAGTTTTATAGTTCTAATAAATAGATATCTGTTATACTGTTTCTGCTTTGCGCATAGGTTGTTTGAGATCTTAATTAAGCACGAGCAGCATTCACACTACGCTTTCGCGATCACGTGAACACTAGCTCAGGTGCCACTAGTTTCTTGTTTAATACATGAATGACAATTTTGATCGTAAATATAATATTAAGTGGCTATAGTTAGGTTACTAATAATTTAATAATTTAATAATAATTTATTAAAGCAATACATGAATAATTGTTTAGTTTAGTCAATTTAATCGTGATCAGTAAATTTTGAAAATTTAGCTATAATATTTATTGGTAAAGTTAAATTAATAATATTAAACTGTTTAATAAGTGTTCTTCTCATTCGTTTAAGTTGTTTAAACATTTCTTACGTAATATAAATCATAAGTCCGTTTTTCATTGCGTTAAGTAATCTTTTAATCCATAGAGTATGGCGAGTGTCCTTTCTCCCTGATCACAGAAAGGAGTCTCAACATCGCAATTTTGTCGATCTGTCCTTTCTCCCTGCTCAACAGGAAGGAGTATCATTTGAATTATAGTGGCTTTCGTACACTAAGTACATGTGTCACTGGTTAATTCCTGCACCGCTGGGTGTTAATTTTCCTTGAGGAATGGAATAAATGCTACATTCCCCATGCGTTAATGCACTCAAGGAGTGCTGTTAATTTAGCCGTCAGGCAGCAGAACAATTAGTTCCAAGCTACCTGAATGTTAGGCTTTCATGAGTGGGGATAGTCCCAGCACACACTCATGTTTTACATTCTAGCTCTAGCATAGGGTGAGTGGGAGCAGTTCCATCACTCACTCACGTTTTGGTTGTTAGCGAGGTTGTTTATTAGTGCGCGCATTGCACGCTTATTGGTGTCCGGTCGAGGGAAAGGGTGGCGTAGACTAGGAAGGGAGGCGCCAAGCCGCAGGGTAGTGTCCGTTGCTTCCAGGGTATTGATCTAAAGTTGTTCTTCTTGCACGGACTAAAAATTTGGAATAGAAACTCTGTACTGTTTTTGTTTTGGTTAAGTTATAATGAGAGATTAAGTGTTAAGTAGAAACCTCGTATGACAGCCAGTTTGGTATCAGTAATTTTGTCACTTTGTGTGACTGGCCCTGATGGTCCTGGGCTTAGACCACCCTATATGAGATATTGTTTTTGAGGTCTTACTGGGTATGCATTGGCGCGAATGACGAACGCTATGATTTATATACTTCAAGCACGGACGTGAAGGTAAACATCCCTTGCAATAACTTCACATATTATATACAATCAACACAGAAGGGAAGAAAACAACCCATTATATATTATCCACATCAATATCTACTATTAACACAGAACGGAAGAAAATAACCCCAATATCTACTAGCCGCAATATCTACTATCCACACAGAAGGGAAGAAAATAACCCATTATATACTATCCACTAACCCATTATCTACTATCCACACAGAAGGGAAAAAAATAACCCCAATATCTACTATCAACACTGAAGGGAAGAAAATAACTCCAATATATACTATCAACACAGAAGGGAAGAAAATAAACCCAATATCTACTATCCACACAGAAGGGAAGAAAATAACCCATTATATACTATCCACTAACCCATTATCTACTATCAACACAGAAGGGAAGAAAATAACGCCAGTATCTACTATCAACACATAAGGGAAGAAAATAACCCATTACCTACTATCCACATAGTGTAGGAACAAGGGTTTTTTGGTTGAGATAAAAAAAAAAAAAAAAACACACGCACACACGTACACACACACACAACCACATCAGTAAAGGAGCCAGTGTTTATAATTACACTACCTCACATTCACTCAAATTGGCAACTTGATCAGTCTCTCTTTTCTAGACACCTGGTCATATCAAAGAAGGGTTGTTCTTTTGGGGAACTTCAGATGCGCCTCTTAATTCTGTCACCTCCCAGGTCTGGCCCCAAACACGCAACGTCTGCTCCAGCCCTGCTCCCAATTAATGTTTGTTGATGTGAGCGCAGAGGGAGGTTGATTGGCCTCATCATCCCAGTTCTCACTCTGAGGGATGCTGAAGACTTCCCTCTGTCTTCTTCTTCTATTTTGTAGCCGGGGTTGATAATGAGGTCTCTGCGGCTCTACTGGTACTAGTACTGGTGGCTGTGGCTGATGGTGCTGTGATACTGGTATTGGTTGTGGAGGCGCCCTCACTTCAGGCTTGACTTTACACAGAGGTCTAAGTATGAGGTGAGGCAGAATTCTTTCCTTCTCCTCCTCCTCCTTCATTTTCTTCTCCTCCTTCTCTTCTATCCTGGCTGATTCTGCTATGGCCTCCATAGCCAGCTCATCAAAAATGCGCCTGGCATACTCCATGTGCATCTGGAGTTCCAGTAATTTGGCAATTCTGTTTCTCATATTTTATGTTAACTAGTCAACGTTTGGTAGCCAGACCTTATTATGATTATTTTTGGATAATAGTGGCGTGCACCCGTCGGGCATGTGCCACTTGTTAATGTCAGCACCGCAGACAGCTAATTGTTCTTTGGGGAAGGAACCCGTTCCACATCCCCCAGGCGTTAATGCTCTCAAAGAGAGCTGTTAATTGGCCTAAAGGTCGTGGGACAACTAAGTTCCAAGCGACCCACACTAGCTGGTGAATTGACTTGGGTAAAGTGCGTAACATTTAACCTCATCAGCACACTCCTCAGTGTAAGAGGAGACTTGTTGGCATGCCAGTATTACCGGACTATCTTTCTTCGTCCCGTTGGGTCTCCAGTCCGCACATGAAGCATATTATATCATGCACCCACATGCCAATCCGCCATTGGGCACCAGCTAGGGGCACAACTTGAGTGGGAGTGGACCCAGCACACACTCAAGTATTAGTGGAGTTCCAGTCTACAGCGCTACCACCAAGTGTCAACCAAGCAGTATGAGACGTCCGTCGCCATTGGTCGGCGGATATGACGTCTCATCGGGGCACCTGGTGTTTGGACGGGTGGATATTGTTCCTCATTCCGTCCATGTACGGGCGTCCGAGTGTGGAAAAGGAGGAAAAGTTTCTCGGCAGCCGGTGCAAAGCGAAGCCATGGATATCGTGTACGCACCAAAACGCCGCGCCGTACTTATTTCAAATTCAGTCCAGTTGTATTAATGGACAAAACCTATAACCAATAATGTGTAAGCCACCTGTACAATTAGCTAAATTCTCAAACAGTTGTAGAAATTTTCCTATCTCCTAACTGTCGAATTTTTATCTAGTACAATAGTGTACATAAAAATAATTCCTAAAACTTTTGTATTATATGTCTAAGCGACAATAACTGTTTTGAGTCAATATTAGGTATGAGATTGTAATTTTGAATGGTGATCAAAGGATCGGATTAGGTATAGTGGTTTGATCGAATTGGGATTCCAAGCCACACTGGAGTCCCTACAATAATATGACAATTTTTGAGCCCTGAAAAGGGCTGTTAGGTCGGCAGAATGAAGGTCTTCCGTCGGTGTTCTTTATCTTCTAGCTCTGCCGCGGTACGAAGCTCTTTATATGCTCCATCGGGAATTGCCTCAAACCCGTACATTTCTGATAGCTCTTTGGCGAAGTTCATGAGGGTGGTGAGAGGATACTCATGGTATAGCTTGTTATAATACTGAGTGAGAATGCAAGCAGCCATTGTTGCGGGCTAGGTTTGTTAGTCCTTAATGATCTCCATCCCATGTATGTTACAGAACTAACAAAGTTCTTGGCCTTTTTATGGCTGGTTAAGGTTTCCTTTAGTCCGAATATTTTTATAGCGTTGCACAAGTTCTTTTGTCTCTTCATCCTCTGTATCATCGCCCTCAGGTTCCACTTCGTTATCCGAGTTCTGTTCCTCACTGATCTGTACCTCTTCCGAGTCTTGTTGTAGCCGAGGTGACGTCTCAGTTTCTGTGGTATCTTCGGAAATGATAGGGTCCGTTTGAGCTTCTACGTCCTTCATAATAATCTGCCGAGAAATGGTCTAGGTGGATGTTGTAGTACTAAGCATTTGGGGAGCCTGGTGTAGGTGTCTAGGTATATTGCCAAAATCACTAGCCGGTGTTCAGGAGAGGATAGCCGCCATATTTTTCGCAGGTTTCCTTCTCCCAGTACGTATCCTGTTGCTCTTCTTTTTAGCGATGCCATAGTCTCATAAAAGCTCAATGTTCAGGTCCTCACCCTCAGTGTTAGTGTCCCAGGTCAATAAAAGAGTTGTTCTCTTTTTTTCAGCTCGCAGACTCCAATTCGATGCTTGCTTTTTCCCCAGTGCCTAAATGGCCCTTACGGCTGTGCTGGTATAACTGCGATGGCTGGCAGCCATCTTAGCGCCATGCTTTCCACGTTTTGCACGCTTTGTGTTGCAGTATTGGGTTCCATCACTTACGTCCTGCTCTGTCCAGGTACTCTGTGTGACTGTGTAGCCAGACTGTTACTTACTTACTTGGATTGAATTTAGGTCGCATTCCCCTACTCGGCATGCGCGACCGTTTAATGCCCCCACTGGGGGCTGTTAGATTTTATCGAGGCGGACGGAGAGATGCCACATCCTCCAACGCTTTATTGCACACAATGTGTGCTGATTAATTAGTCCATTCTGTGACAATGTTGTCCCATGGACGTGTGATGAGTGGGAGTAGACCCATAAGCACTCACCTACGCACACAATGCCAGGCCGGGGAAAAGGAAGGGCCACAGGAGGTGGAAGTACCACACTTCCAGGGTAAATAATTTTGACTCCCAGTTTCTGAATGATAAATGATATCGTTTTAATGCCTATAGAATTTAGAATAATATTTGTGCTATTTGTGATAGTAGAATTGACATAGTGGATCTGAATAATAATTTTAGTTTTGATATTTCATTTTATACGGGGAACTTGATGGCTGGGTTTGGCCACCTTATATTTATAATTTTGAGATCCTAGATCATAACCGTTTTGTTTAGTTGCCGCATTGTGCAGCTGAGCCTGATGGCTTTGGGTTTTTAGCCACCTTATAAAGCTCATTTGGGGTCTTATGTCTTAATCATATAATTAATTTGCCGCATTGTGCATCTGGGCCTGATGGCTTTGGGTTTTAGCCACCTTATAAAGATAATTTTGGGTTCCTATTTTATAGTTAAATATTTAGTTAGCCGAATCATTACCGCATTGTGCAGTTGGCCCTTATGGCTGGGAATTAAGCCACTTATAATGATTAAATTTTAACAAGCCAGTTTTAATTTCTAATGTTTTAGTGATCCACCTAGTCGAGAGTTGTGGAGAGAGGAAGTAAGTAGATGTTAGTAGACGAGTACAAGCAGGTTTGAATAGGATACCTACTTAATATCACAGAACCTGTAACTGTTTTGCATTGCTGACGAACCGTATTTCTGGAGACCACGTGGCACCGTGGAGGGCGATGGGTGCAGGTTTAGCATCGGCCCGCGCACAAGCTGGACCACCCCTACTTGAGTGTTTATCATGTCTAGCAGGATTTCTTCGATATCGGGAGGAATATTTTTGTAGAACTCATATCCTAAATTATCTTTTCCTAGTGAAGTTGATTTTTTGTCTTTGATGGCCATCTTCCACTCTTCAATAGTAAAGTCTGTGTTAAGAGGGGACGGTTTGGGATCCATGTCGGTAAATAGTAAAGGATATTTATTTTCTGCTATTGCTCTATGTGCTTGGAGCTGCGCTGAGTGGTTGGTATTGCTGCTTATCCCAGAGAAATATTTTGCTAGCTGTTCAGCTTTATCTTTGTTATTTATCATTCCCTTTATACTGGGTATGCTGAAACCCTTGTTGCCTCTCATGGCTTTTATTTTGCTCCAAACCTGCTTAGAATTGCATTACTTAGTATTAAGGGTGGAGCAGTATGTTTGCCATGATGTTTCCTTTGCTTTAAGGATAACAAGTTTGGCCTGTTTTACTTTAGATTTATATTCCATAAAATCTGCTGATAGGCCTGTATGAACTTGTTTAAGGGCTTTCTTTTTCACTTTGATGATATTTTTTATATCATCGCTCCACCAGTAGCAGACTGACTGACTGACTGAAGGATTATAGTCGCATATGCACTCTGTGCTTCGCGACTGGTTATAGCCCTAGGCTGGGCCCTCGGAGGTGTGGGTATGGTGCCACCATTGCCTCTCAGAGCCCTAGGCTGGGCCCTTCGAGGTGTGAGTATTGTGCCCTCACGTCCTCCTGGGGGATATGAGTATGGTGCCATCATAACCCCCTAGTTTGCTTTTTCTTGTAGCAGACTGACGAAGGCTACAATTTATATGTCTAAAGCGCGGACGTGAAGGAAAACACCCGCTTACAACAAAACTCACAATGACTGACTGACTGAGAAAGATTAAAGTCGCCTACGCTAACTAAGAGTTTTTGCGACTCGTTAATGCTCAATTGTTGAGCTTTTTAATTGGTCGGTGTTTCAGGAATGATGCCGCAAAAACACCGCTTTTATGTACGATAGTCGTACTTGTTAATTGTATGTCAGGAGGTGGAAAGGAGGAAGGGGACCCGGCGGGGAACGCCAACCGCTGGTGCCGTGCACGCTCCAAAGGGCTCGGACTGACGTGATTGTATGTCAAATTCTGTCCAGTTGTGCTAGTGGACGTTCCCTATCCCCAATATTGTGTGGGCCACCTGTGCAATTGATCTAAGTTTCTGAGTTCAAGATTGCCTATTTTATCCTTGTGTAGTTGGAATTTTGTGTACTAAGCGTACTTTTAATGGCGAAATTACACTAATCAGTCGGGTGTCAGCAACCCTGTGGGGTTTTGTTTGGGGGGGGGGTCACGCATTATTAGTATTAGTTGTTGTTTTTGATGGTGGAGGGACTAAATGATCAGGATAGTTTTGTACTGTGGTGTTATCGAATGAGGCCAGTGCTTGCTCGAGGAGGTGGGCCAGTGCTTGCCCAGGTTTGTGCCAGTGCCTGCACGGGGAGGTG
>JAECUM010045946.1:0-37813 GCA_016617855.1 Megalonaias nervosa
TAAAGACCACGATGCCAAAACCAGGTCAAAAGCCTATGAGTTATCGCAGAAGACCATACGCATATTTTTCATTGTTATTAAGAGCTGCATACATTTTATGACAAATGTCAATGACACAATGTAGAGTTGTAGAATTGCTAAATATGAATCCCGATCGGTAGATTGTAAAGCCACGTGGCACTCGCAGTATTCTGAAGGTTTGACTTCTTATTCAATTATTGGATCCTAAATGCATATTCTAAGACCTACTGTACGTCTTATTTGAGGGTTTAATTAACACGTGAAAGCCCATTTTTCACCTCGTCCATATTTATTTAGTTTGAACTGAAGGTTACTACTTTCAGATATAAATGATATAAATTATTAATGCACTGCCAAACTTGTGAAACAAACAGACTCATTTCACAAACCTTGGAATGCATATCAATTTGAAATGAATGTCCCTTGGAATATGTGTGACTGTGAAGAGAATGGAAACATGGTATTTAATACAGAAAGAATAGAAATAGTGTCTTTTTATAAATATATGGGATTATTTTTTACACCGAAGTTGAAATGGTTTATCGCTAAACAAATATTAGCTGCACAAGCCAAAAGAGTCCGTGACACTAATATTTTATTTCAAAATCAGTTCGGGCAACTTCATATCAGAGATATGTTTAAAATATTTGACTCAGTGATTAAACCAATTTTAATTTATGGAGCTGAAATTTGGGGATTTGAATACTAGAAGGATATTGAGGAAGTGCAGTTTCAATTTTGTAAGAGATACCTCTGTTTCAAATTCTGTAAATAATTGGGTCCTTATAGGGGAATGCGGTAGGTTCCCTTTCTTAACCTCATTTATGGTAAGGTGTATAAAATATTGGATTAAAATTATGCGATTATCGAATATACCCACATCAATGTTATATTATGTTGAAAACGTCAGACGAAGTTGGTAGAGTCACATGGGCTACGAAGATTAAAGATGTGCTATATCAATATGGCTTTGGATATGCATGATAACAAGATGCTGGCGATGAAAAAGTGTTTATTTCGGAGTTCAACCAAAAGATAAGAGACACCGCATTTCAATGTTGGTCAGAGCGTATTACTACTTCCTCAAAATGTTATTACTATAGTCAGTATAAATCACTACTACAATGTGAGAAATACCTCTAATGTAATATACCTTTAATTTAAGAAAACATTTAGTGCAGCTAAGGTGTTCAAGCCATATACTAATGATTGAAACATGAAGAAGGGAAATGATTGATAGAACATTCAGATTTTGTGAACTGTGCAGGAGAAGAAATGTTTATATAATAGAGGATGAATTCCATTTTGCTTGCGTAATCCCAGAATGTGATATTATTAGAAGACATTATTTAATAAATGTATATTATGTACAACCAAGCGTTGAAAAATTTGTCTCGCATATGGCTAGCAGTGATGTAGTGACGCTGTATAATTTATCACACTAACTGTACAAATCATTTGCTAGGAGAGAGGCTCTTTTATATCCATCCGATTAAAAACATGTGAAAATGTTACTTTTCGGAAATAAGTGTAGAAATAAGTATATAGAAGTAAATCAGGAATTTATATTTCACTTGTATTAAAGAAAATGCGGCGTTCCAATTGTGTATATTATCAATTAAAAAAAAAATTATTATGGGCCGTAGGCCTATATTTTTGAAATCAAGTGATTTGATTTGATGTAATGCCACCTTACTGGACTCGTTTCCCTCTGGCGATACCCTTGATTGATGAGGGAGGAAAAAGTTATGAGAAGTATCTGAAATATTGACCTGGGAAAGCTGCAGGAGCTGGTGGGGGTGGGGGAAAAGGACACATAAAGGTGCTATAAATGGTCCCAACAATTTATCACATGCAAAACAAGGTATTCGCTAACATCTGGGATAGCAGATAAACGGCGTGCTCAGCTGAAAGGGAGATAATCGATGAAAGTCTATCTGGTTTCCAAAAGGGATACTTTCCCGTAGGTAACATGTTTGTTTTCCAAGTTTAGTGCATACCATTCAGACTTAGTGGCAGGTACTGGAGGAAAATATTTACTTGTCATAGCATCAATGTATAATAATAGTTATATATATGTCTATGCTGATCAGCAGTAAACAAACTTTTTCATTGAAATATGGAAAACAAAGTTGTATTTCTAAGTCTTTTTATTTTTTAATCTGTATTTAAATGATTTGATTACCAAGTTACGATAGAAATGTAGACATGGAATAATTGTTTCTCCTTAATTACGTAGCATTTTTGCCATATTGTATGCCGATGATGTTGCTAATTGCATAGACACTGATAAATCTTAAGTTCAGTTTAAGGTTGTGGAAGAATTTGGCGATGAAAACAGAGATGAAAATTAATCTTGATAAATTTAATATTTAGCGTTTTTTGAGACAGTGGTACTTTCGAGTTCAGAAAACTGGAACTATAAATGTAAATAAATGCAGCTTCTCTTTACTCCCAAACTCATCTGGAGTTAGGCAAAAATCATGTGGCAACACACCCAAGAAAAGAATTAATTACGAGTTACAAAGATAAAAGTAAAATTGGAGCTCTATCTAGTTCTGCATCTTAAAATTATTCAATATCATGGTCTCTCGTCTTATTCGATATCATGGTCTCTCGTCTTATTCGATATCATGGTCTCTCGTCTTATATGCTACTGGGCAGAATTATGCGGATATGATTTGTTTCAAGACAGATTGAAAATGCCCATAACAAATTTTGTACAAATTCATTTTTAAATTACAGCAGAATATGTTTTCTGCATTTTCCGGAGGTGAATAATGCAGCAGATATCATCTCTGGGTTCTGTACTTTATGAAACATTAAGTACTAGATAGAATTAACCAAAATGAATATTCATGGATACCCTACACAACGTTGCAAAAGGTCGATGATACTTTAGGAAGATGTTCAAGTGAAAGAGGTTCTTAAAAGTTATAGGCTGATGATATGGACGTGGCTTTGTTGTTGTTATAGGGTTTAACGCCATTTTTCAGCACAAGATAGGCTATACATGGCGGCCAGTATTAATGGTGGAGGAAGAACCCTGGAAAACCCCGGGAAGAACCACCGACCCACGAGAAGCTACTGGCAGGCTTTCTCACGTACTCACGTTAGCCGAGCCTGGACTCGAACTCACGCAGACAGAGGTGAGATGGCAGTGATCTGTAACGATCAGCGCTTTAGACCACTCGGCCACTCGGGGCCCCGACGTGGCTTTGAATACGTTGGATACCACAAGATAATGGTGAAGGACACCTCTTTATTTTGTCGTTAAAGTCATATTTACAGACAACTTGTTACAAGAATGAATTTCTAACATATTGGGTTTTAAGAATACACATAATTAGAGACATTTTTAGTCTCAGGTAATTGTTGAATATTACCGTAATATTTATATCCTATTAAAGCTCAGACAAGAGATCGCATGTTCTACTCCTAATTTAAAAATTGAAAAATGGAAGACGAGATAAAATACCAGTTTCATGCCATGCATAGCTTGTTTTCATCTCTCTCTCTCTCTCTCTCTCTCTCTCTCTCTCTCTCTCAATATAAAAGGGATCATCCTGCACACTACATCCTTGCTCACCAGAGTAGATGATTTGTTATACTGCAATGCCATTTTACAAGAGGTCTAGAAATTCTTCAGATATGATCTTAACCACGCCAAGTGGCATGCCTTCCGTATACTAGGCGTGCTACGTGACCATCCTTGACCTGACCTTACCTCCAGAAGTGTAGAAAATAAGAAATAGATATCTAGATGTCTACAGTCAGCTGAACTGCCTTCATGGCCATTTTCGTAGATATATATATATTGCACTGTATGTAATGTCGATACAACCTGCCGTGAAATATTACAGTAGGTATCTTTCAAAATGTAAAAGAAAAATACTTAAAAAACAAACGCTTTGTTTTGAACGTTATCCATGTATAGATCGGCAGCCTTACGTCTGTTGACCGGACGGTTGAATTTATTTGAAACCATCAAGCAGAATGTAGAAAGTTTTATTGATTGACATTAATTATTGATTGGCTTTTATTTCCCACACTTTATTCGTAATTTATTTTTCAAGTGGAAATTTTTATTTTTCAGCCGCATTCTCTCTCTCTCTCTCTCTCTCTCTCTCTCTCTCTCTCTCTCTCTCTTCGTAAATAACAAATAATTGCCACGGAGGTCATCCAGCTTTTTTTCGTTGAATCTTCGCTTCAGAAACTTCTAACTCTATAGTGTCGATTAAGAATTACCAGGACGGAAGAGAGATTGTTTCCAATGAGAACTCTATAATTTATATGGAGTGTTGTTTAGAGACTTATAAAATTCAATGTAGGCATTTTATTACCAACCGCATTTCATAACGTAGCACAATATTGTAATAGGAAATGCAACTACAGATACACAGTTATTAAACTTTGTTCAGTTCTTCTTATCAGCGTGCTATTGACTCCTATATTACTTGCACATTCTGCCTTTAATTCATGTAAGACCCACTTTATATTATATGCTTTGCCTTTCTGTATATACAGGAGTCTGTCAAGTTCTGAACTAGAGCTTCTCAAAGACGAGTTTCTCTTGGAAGATCCTGCCGATTCGCGGTCTATATACACATACCACGAGGTCATTGAAGACCTTTCACCATATTCCACGACTTCTCAGGTAACTGACTGCACAACGAAGAAGGCACAGTATCATCAAAGCGTTATACACGATGGCAGCAAAGTATCTCCAGGCAGTCTCCAATCCAATCACATTGATATGATTGTCAACGAACAGTCCTCTATTATCACGGATGGAAAAAGCACAAAATTAATGGAGGTCACACGAACTATGCAGCAATTGTTGGCGCATAAATTAAATAAACCACTTACTAGTTGTATCATTCCAGATTTAAAGTCGAGAACCCCATCTCCTAAATCTCAGGAGCATGCACTCTCTGCGAAACCAGCAATATCTAAAAGTATTTCAATTGACGTATCTCACTTAAACAGGCTCTCAGCTCCACCATATGGGTCCTCTGATAAACCTGTTTCCTCGACGACCTCTGCTTTTGGACATTATAATACAGCATTCATTCCACTTGCCTCTTCAGGTCACCTGAAGGGAGAGTCAGATATCTCGAATTTAGGTACCCCTAAAATAGGAAGTTTAGATAGACTTTCACCTCAAACCGCAAGAAGAAAATTTTTCGAGGAACAGAGTCCTGAAGCAGTCACGTATCTATCACTGCCAGAGAGACACCACAGATCAGCTGCCTTGAAAACGAGACAAAACTTGTCAGACCTTACAGTGGTCAAAGGAAGTGATAGTGATATTTCTCCAGTTTTCTTGTCAGAACCATTACCTTGCATTCGCCAAGCAGTGTCTATGGATGATAATTCATTACATTCAGTTATTGCCACCTCATCACAAGAAAGTCTGTCGGTTCTATCTTCGGAGAGAAGAACTGCTTCTGCAAAAGAAAAACGTAAAGTGTTTCGGAAATCCCAGAGTATGGATAGTTCCCCTGTCAAAAGCACTCTTGCTCGCATTGGGATCAATGTTATGAGCGCAGGAGCTCCTAGTGGCTTCTCCCCATCGGAGGTTTTTGCTGCCTTAAAAAAGAAACTGAAGCCAAACCTTAAAAGATCCCAGAGTGCCAGAGAAACGTCAGTAACCAAAAAGGTTTCGAAGGCTGAATCAGTACCAACAGGTGCACTGGCAAGCAGGGCGGAAATTCAGGAGCTCATGGTCCCCATTGATATACCAGACGACAGAGGCGAGTCCATCCCCAGCCCTAGCTTCGCCGAATCGTCTCGGAGGAATGATACATCTTCTCATAAGGTAAGTCATTCTAGGTACGGTTTTATAAACCACGCCTAAGTTATATGTGGTTATTAGTTAGAATGTATCCAGTTCGTCAATTATTCTAGATAAAAGTAAGCAAAGCACTTCGAGCCAAGCATATAACGAATGGATTGATATGAATATCGATGTATTGGTATAGTCATATAATGTCTAATGAATGGTACGCCCCAGGCTAGTAAAAGACGCAAATAGGCATGATACTTATAGATGGTTGGTCAAACAGTGCCCTGGTATAAATTTACTATCATTTTGGATTAACTATAACGGCTTCTGACTCTGCCAAGCGTGGAACTGACCTGGAACCCTCGTCGGGTACCTGTTATGTTTGGTGCGTTTGAGAGAGAGAGAGAGAGAGAGAGAGAGAGAGAGAGAGAGAGAGAGATCCTTAATGTCCACGCCAAACTCAAACAAGTGATGCCTATCTGAAAATAAAAACATACTAGACGGAATTACTGAATATTAGATATCGCTGCTCAATGATCGCTACATTGAAACATACGTAACCGACCATTTCATTCGCGGTTGTTTGTAAAGGAATTTACGGCCCCTGCCCCCCCCCCCGCTTAAAATAATGTTTTAATTTGTAGAAAAAGAAAAAAGAAATAATCTATCCATGATAGTGGCTGAAGAAACAAGATGTCTTGAAGAAAAAAGAAAAATAAATATCCTGGTTTTAAAGAAAATTTCAGCCCTGATGTCTGCAGTTTTGACTATAATGACACGAATAGCACACAAGTCGTCTCTGATATAGCAGGCTATACTTACTGTAACGTTTATATCATTGTTTCGAGAACATGCTATACCGTATAAGCGAAATGCAGGAAAGTCAGTTGGTTCCTTCTGAGTAGCAGAGAGATTCCGCACACGAAGTCCAAAAGGGTTGTAAGTTATGGACAATAGTCAAGACCTTCCGCTAAGAGATCGACGTTTAAAGTATGTCATAAGAAAGAACTGAATGAAGTATTCTATGTTTATAACGAAGCAGAGATCATGCAGTCATGATCACGTTGCTCTTAATCAGGGGATTCAAAAACGATAAATGAGTTTTCTTCACAAGGAACATTTATTGTCCGCGAAATACATTCGTAAATTCTTACGCAGGATGAGCTGTTATGTACTCTTTATTTATAATAATCCAGAACTTTATAACGACTCATTGACCATGCATGATTGAGCACGAATTCATAGGAATATGACATCCAAGCTTGATGTTCTCCAGACTAAGGACACCAGGACACCAAACTAAGGACACCAGAGCGTTTTGTTGAACTAGTCAACGTTATAAATTTCAGTAAATGTAATAAATTCCCATAGATGTAACCATAAAACAGTAGTTTTCAACACATAGTAATTATTTTGAAGTTATTGTCGCCCGCGATCGCGGCGACCTTTAGTAATCATTATGAAAGTTGCTTAAGATGGATTTGGAAGGATCATTAATTATTTTAATAAAACTGTGAAACATGAAACCTTTACAAGACAGCTCTAACCGTCATACAAATACTTGCTATTACGTATTAATAAAAAACAATCATTATAGTTGAAAAATACTTATAATGATATAAAGGAACAATTATAATTGCGTGATTTAATCTGTTGTGTTTAAAGAAATAATTTCTTGCCACTAAGTGTAATTACTACCAATATTTAGTTATTGGAACACTTTGTGCGGGAGATTTGATAGTTTGTATCAATGTTGCCCTGTATAAGTAATGTAACAACGACAAAATTGTGCTGTGATTGGTTGAAATAAGGACTTCTTTCATTTCATCGCTATTGTCTTAGACTTTGGTGAAGAAGAAACACTTACATGAACCCAGTCTAGCTTGAAATCTCAGTCATAAAGACGTTTGACATGCCTCTGGTCTTTGAATGGTTTCTTCTTTGTGCATGCTCATATTCCCAATACTCAAAAGATACAGTCAACCAGTTCCATAAAAAACAAGTGATGCAAGCATGCTACTAATTGAAAGTATATCTTGTTATTCCAGTCGGCATCAACAGCAGTCAGTCCTGTCTCAGTGACCACTTCGTCGGCTTCGTCTCAATCCAAAGCTCCAAAATTGAAAAAGCGGTCCAAGTCAGTGGAAACATCTCCAGAGTCATCTGGAACCCATCCAATCATAGTGCCTCATTCAACTCCCTCCGGAACAGAATGGCTCTTCAGCGAAACGCGAGTCTAGTGGACATATTTTTTAAGAAAAGTACATTTGTTTATCATAACTCCGTTGAGTGCAATTATTAATATCCAATCTAGGAACTGTTCAGATTGGATGAACCTTGTATTCGCTGTGATACTCGTCTTCTTCTTCCAGCATATACTTCTATTATTGTGACTGTTCTGACAAAAGAAATGACGCTATAGTTGGAAAGTTTGCAGTCAGAGTCTCTATTTTTAATGCTATGTTTGCCCCAAAAGGAAAACTATCAACTCAGTTATTCAGTGCATTTGTCATTTCATTTCATTTTATAAAATATACAGGAACTTACAGAACAAACCCTTTATTATGCATTTGAACGGTAGATTTTGTGACTGTAGCAACCCAGGAGTCCGCTAAGTTTTGGTGTTTGTTTACAGACAAAAAGAACGGATTTCGTCTTGCTGTGTACATGATTCTTTCCCATGATTATGTTTTCTTTTTACGATATAATATCCATCAAACAATTTCATTAGGAAGCAAATTGAACCACTCATTTAGATTTTCGGTGGTCAGCTAATTAATTACATCTATATGACCAGATTGTAGCTGAGATATTCCCTCTGACCAATAAATGACGGTATGAAAGATATTAGCTAGCATGACGCATATGGTTAATTTTGATTTAAAATAAATTTTCTCAAGAGGTTTATTCTCCAAATACGTTTAATCCGTACAACTACCATTTCTCTCATTGTGACAGGATTGTATTTATTGTACATATGCGATGCAAATTTTAGAAGAAGCTGTTTCTTCGTCTCTTTTTGAGAGATGAAATTATTTACCTCCGTTATTGTTATACCCGCACCTATAATTTTGTTTCTATTATAATTAATAGGACAGGTGTTTCTTGGTAGGCTGGTATACGTCCTACATTAATTGACCTAGTTGACATGTTTCACCATTGTACGTGTACGTTTGTTTACCAATGTTGATACTAAATGAATAGAAGATTTTTTAAAAAATCATCACGTTTTCATTCTTTCACTTTTCTTTTTATAATGTTGATGCATGGGTCAATTAGTTTCATTTTTCTTATGTTTCACTTAATTGATACACCTAAAGATTTGCCAAAGTAATGAAAAACGCTGAAAATGATGTTTTTATTCTATGCTAGAAAAGTCAATTAGTGAATCTTCCAAGAGAAATAAGTTTGATAATTGTCAATTTTATTTTTTCACTCAAGAACATTGTTTTGATAGACATCAAGAACACTTTTGTCAAAGAATTTCATTTTCCATGTTGTCAATTGCTTGGTGCATGATCAGCAGTATGTCATGTTCGAATCCCACAAGGAACATAATATTTTCAACTTTTTCTAAATATGTGCTTTTTGCATTGAATTAAGAACGTGAATTATGATATTACTCACATTTTCTCCTCGAATGTACACCAAATACAACACATGTACAGCAGAACATAAACTATAAACAGCGGTCATGACGGTAAGAAATCTACTATCTGTTGTATACTTTAGCCAACACTTTTGAGCATAAAACAGAAAGAGAATTTGCTAGATCAGAGTGAATAACAGATATATTTTATCTCGTGGGTAAATATATCGACTTACGATAGAACATTTAGAATCATTGGAGTTTAAGTTAAGCCTTGACCTTAACTTCTATTGGTTTCAGTTTACCTTGTCCCACTATATGTCCTAAAAATAGTACACAAGCACAGAAAAACACACATTTACCTAAATTAATTGTCAGATTTTTGCATCACTGAGTCTATCAATGAATTTCCAAATGGTGGTCGTTCCAGGTATCGTTGTATATGACAGTTATCTAGACCAGATGTGATCAAGTTCATTAAACGCTGGAATATTGAGGGAGGATGTTACATACCAAACGGCATCACTTTATATTGATAAAGTCCATTTGGAGTTGTAAATGCCAAAATTTCTTTTGCTCTTCCCGTGAGTGTAATTTGCCACGATCATTTCAAAAGGTAAACTTAGTGACGCATTTTGCATTTCCAATTTTATCAATTGCAGTCATAGTTGCTTGGTATTGGAAATTAATCTGTTCTGCTGACATCTATATGGTCGGTAAACATATGGAAAGTATTATCTGGTTTCTGCACAAGAATACATGGCGAAATCTTGTTACTTTTACTTGGTTCAATAAAATTATTCTCCAGCAAATAATAAATGTCCTGTTTGAGAGGATTTATCCTGTAAGGATGCTGTTTCATAGGTGTAGATTCTACAAATTGGACATCATGGTAGATTTTCTTTGTTCGCGTTGGAATATCTGGAAACATGTGCACATATTTACGTAACAGCTGTTTTAATTCACTCTTTTCTTGAGGATGTAGCTGTGAAAGTTTCTTGTCCAGGTTTTTTTTAATATTTCAGAATTCCGAATATTGGGTAAACTAAAGTCCGAATAGATTCCAACTTTAAATTCCTCACTGTGTGGGACAGGTACAACTAAATTAACTGAATGATTAACATGGCTATTTCTATCAACATACGCCTTTAACATAATTATTTGGCAAAGCTGTTTCTGTTTCCGCCTTTCAGGAGTGTTAATAATATAATTAAATCATTTACTTTCATTTCAATTGTATAAGGACCATATTACTTTGCCTGAAGAGGATTGCGAGGTATGGGCAAGAGAGCCTACATTCTTACATTCTATGACCAGGCTGAAAACTCCTTTCATTTGTATTTCTGTCATTTCTTGATTTCGGTTTTGACTGAGAAGAGTGAAGATTAATTCTTGATACTTCACAAGTGTTTGACAACTCATATTTGAAATCAGAGACACAGTCGAGAAGATTAATTTCTGAATCTTCGAATATAGCAAATTTCTTCTAATAACTTAAATCTGCCGCGGACTGTATGTCCAAAATCTAGTTCAAAAGGACTAAAACCTAATAATTCTCGAACCGATTCCCTAATAGCAAACAACAGCAAATGAACAACCTCATCCCAATCTTTTCTGGTATCAAAGTAATGTCATAGAATCATATTCTTCAAACTTTTAATGAAATAGTTCCAGAGACGATTGACTTTCAGAGTGAGGCGCAGAAGATTTAAACTGTTGGATACCTAATGCATGCATAACTTGCTGGAAAATTCCAGAAACAAAATTTGACCCTTGATCAGATTGGACAGATTTGGGAGGCCAAAAAGTGTAAACCCCCTCACAAAAAAAAAGCATCTTTATCAAAGATTTTACTATAGTATTATTTTTAATATTCCTCAAAGGAATTGCCTCTGGATATATTCTGGACGTACACATGATCATCAAGTATTGGTTGACTTACTTGGTCTAAGGTAAGGTACCTACACAGTCTAACATTATTCATGTGTGCCAAGATCTTCAGTATATTGAGACATCACTTTTAATTTTCGGTTAAGACATTTCCAGGTCAAGGATTTTCAAGGGCTAGATTCGGAATGTAATGTTGATATGACCTCGGAAAAATTTGATAGCTCACGGACCACTCGTCAGCAAGGGGTGCCATAGGTGATCTCATTTTTCTCAAAAGGACTAAATATTTCACAAACTAACAAATGTAACTTGAGTGACCTCTTTTTCATTAATAGCCCTCTGCACAAATATGAGATCTAGGATCTTGTTTCTGTTCGTCAACTAGTGTATTTTGCTACCCTGATTAGAATAAAGAGAATGAGAAGTGAAAAGAGGACCTCTGATCAATACCACTTCAATAATCAATACGAAAAGCAAACGTGACCTCACCAAAAGATTGACCAATGTCAGCTAAAGTAACAATTTCCTGATCAGCATCATTCCCAAGAGCTTTCTTTGCCTTAGCTCAGATAACTTGACAAGTAGGGTATAAATCAAAGATTTCAATCTCAGCAGGATCAACTTTCTGATCCAAACAGGTGGTGTCAGTTACAAGCGGTTTAACCACAACCTTATCTCTAGGGTCATTGCCTAGTAATAAATTAATACCCTCGATAGGTAAAGAAGTCACCGGTCCCGAGACTACGTCTGATGATAAATATACACCATGGAGAGGAACATTAAAAAAGCTTCACTCTACTCCCGAAATAAGAATACTTTCACTGGAAGAAGACTTCTCAAATAAAGGCAAAGTACCTAATAATCAAAGACTCTGAGAAGCTCTGCGTCCCTTACTATTTTAATAGGGATAGGCTTGGCAGAGTCACCAGTAAGTGATATAGAAACTTTCGACATGAATGGTTCATAATTCTCTAGAATAAAATCAGGCTGGGGTTTGTTTAACCCAACCAATGCATTGCTTTAATACAAGACTGTGATATACGTCTCTTAGAAATAAGAGCATTTTGAATAGCTCTATCTTTATTTCTTTAATTCTGTTAGGCTTTGTTTCAACCTGTAGTAATTATAAATGCATGCTCTTTATTTTTACAATAAGTGCACGTAGGAAGAGGTAAGAATTTCTGATTAGTCTTATAAGCAGTTTGATTATGAAGTTGTGCCAGACTGAGATTTGGAAGTATTCTTATGAGACTGAAATGTATTTTTATTACCAAAAGAAACTGTTTAGATGAAGACTTATTGACAAATGAAACTCATAGAGCCAAGGAATAATCATCAGCTGTTCGAGAAGCATTTTCAAATGTTTCTAAATAATATGAGCTGTCTGAGATTATTGTAATCTTGATCTACCCTCTTAGCTGAACGCCACCTGTCAAATAGCTGTTCTTCTTCATTTGCATTTTCGACATGGGTTTGTCCAGTTTCTTTCTTGCAATTATTAAACCTTTGTCGATATGTGTCAGGTACCAACTCATGACGCTTCATGTTATATCACTTAACCACATCATGATCAGCACTCCGTTGTATGGGCGGTGAAGTGTAGACGTCAAAGCTTTGCCGATAAGTACACTTTGTAATAACAAAGTCCAATGCTCTCTTGGCCATTTCAAGTTTTCAAAACTTTTCTCAAAGTGAATAAAGTATTTGTCTACATCTTTTTCTTTAAAAGGGAATAATATCCTAACATCAAAAACTTGTGTGTAAAGGGGGTAGGTGTGTTTTCCGCCTGTTAGTTCTAATTCCCTTAACCAATGCTGCATTACCCATTCTTCTTTCTCTCTCTACGTTTCCCTATCTTCTCTCTGCATCTGCATCTACGTCTCTTCTCTCTCTTTGTGTTTGTATTTCTATATTACATATTATTTTTCTTGTTGTTATTGCATCTCTCTCTCTCTCTCTCTCTCTCTCTCTCTGTATTTTCCTTTGCCTCTCCTCTTTGTGAATTTGCAATTCCAACATTTCTTTCTGAAGCTGAAGATTTGATAATTGAAAATTCCATCTATTGTTTTAAACTGTAATTGCTTTAATTTTCCACCAAAACCAGAGACAGACTGACTAAAAAAACCCAAAGCGTTATCATCCAGAATTTCCAGTCACACAAAATATTGAACTAAAATAATTTTTACTTCTTGCTTTGTTAAACGTGCTTTTTCTTCGAAGTATCATACTGTCTGGCAAGCTCAAGTAACTCGTCCTTTCTCGTAGACTCTAACCCCTTCTTGGTAGGTTGTCAAACAAAGTACACTACATTATATGACATTCTGACTGCTTGTTGGTTTCGGTAAAAGTTTATTAAAGGTTCGGAATTAAAATGTTTACAAGGGACAATGAAAATTCCGAAAGAAAATTCAATTTAAATTTTAAAAATAATGTTTAATATATCTGAAACATTTTAAAGTGATTCAAATCCCGGACGAGCCTCCAGTGTTTGTTACAAAACAATGGTCTACATAACAGACAAAGCAACAAGTTTAGTAATATTAGCAAATAATTTAAATCTCTAAGTTACAAAGTGAAAAATATAAAAGGATGTTACAGTATTGTGACTTAAATCCCATCTAACAGTATTGTGACTTACATCCCATAAAATCCTAAACGTTCTATCACAAGTCAAAAAGGATAGTGTTCCGAATGAATTCCAATATTGATGTGATAATGTAAAAATAGTCTTGAATAGGTTGATGTACCAACAGTCTTGGTGTATCACAACGATATAATCCAGGCTGTCTTTTAATGAATTCACAATTATCTCAAAATAGAGTTTTAGTCCAAAATGTCAATGAGCCACTTTGTCCTTCCAATGAATAATTTAAATAAATTATGCCTCTCAAATTATATCTGAACATATATATCTAAAAGTGATTCCTCAGACTTTAATTAAAACAGAAATTAATAATTTATTTTTACCACAGCCTTATATATATATATATATATATATATATATATATATATATATATATATATATATATATATATACTTATATATATATATATATATATATATATATATATCTTCGCTCTTGTATGTATGTGAGACTATGGTGGCATGGATTAGTTGCGTAAAATTTTCCCTGGCAGGCGCAATAATGTCAGAAATTCTCGTGATATTCTCACTTATAAGTGTGCAGTAATTTGAGATAGAAATATTTTTTTATTATTATTCTTTGGGTTATGTTTGTTGTACATATTATGAAATGTTAATCTACGGTTTTGAAAAATGATACAAGGAAAACCATGCAGGTATAATATTAGTCAAGTGAATGTGTGGTCGTTAGTTTCATTAGAGGACAATTATCTGAGGTCTTAGCGCGTTTAACAACACATTAATTCACAACGACTGTTGTCTTGAGGTAAACCTGAACCTCAAACCACCCGCATGTACGTTTTCGACATTATTTGTTCATTCCAACGTGACGTACTGTTAAACCGTGGCGTGTTGCAATATATACTCTAGAGATTATCATTTTACTATTTTCTCTCCATGTACATGATAGTAACTTTATATGGAGAAGAAAACACGTTTTTTATAATGTTATAATTTGGCACCAACAGGGAATGTAAGTAAGAATCTAAAGCCCCAAGTTATGATACCCTCCATCCCCATTCCTTCTTAGTAACATGAATAGCTCTAATTACCTTCAGTATGATTAATCTGAGTCCGGTGTAAATCAGAAGATTTTCATAAAATAGGTGACTCAGAGAATCACCCTTCTTTATATGCTCGCATTTTCCTATTCTTCGAGTGTTTACTTACATAGGCATGCTTAATATATAATACTTTACAATGTTGACACGTATAACAAGATATCTAATAGATGCAAATAATGAGAAGTAAGTCCTAGGATGGAAATTCACGCTAATAACTTTGTTCGATAATTTTTCAACCAGGATAGAATTAGAAAAGAAAATTCATTAAAGACAGTCGTTGACCGTGACATTGAACTTATAAATATGCAGTAGACGAGTGTGTAAAATCATAGTATAGCTTTTACAATCTGAAATCATTTCCATCTTTCTCAAGAAGGAAACTCATTATCAGTTTGTAACATTTTTGAAAAAAAAACAAGTATCACGTTATAGTGCCCTCTCTCTCTCTCTCATGCACACGCCGTTGTTTACCTTCAGTACGATTACTTTGACACAGGTTCAAAAATGAATATTTTCATATCAGAGGGGACTCGGAATCACCCTTCTTAATATAATAGCACTTTCCTATTCTAATACATGTTTGCTCCAGTAGGCATATATAATATATAATACTGTAAAATTTGTATATGTATAAAAAGATTTGTAATCGACACAAAAAGCTGAGGAAATTAGAAACAGGTTATATGGTGGAAATAAGGACTAATTCCATTTTTAGATATGTTTTTCAAATGGAATAGAGTCAAACAAATAAATGGATTAAAGAAATTCATTCACTGTGAAACTGAGATCATAAATATGCATTGGACGTTGATGTAACTACTTTACATTTGAACAGTTTTTACAACCTGAAATCATTTTCATCCGTCTTCAAAAGAAAACTCAGCCTGATGTGTACGAATTAGACCTCGTTTAGGAAACTAGAATTTCCAGAATTTTTGTAAAATTTTACGTTGCTTATGATCAATCGTCAGTATGGTGTGATGTAAGGCGTGATGCGGGTAATACCTGAATAGGTTATCGATCATAATTTAGTATTTTTAAAAGTACTCTCTCTCTCTCTCTCTCTCTCTCTCTCTCTCTCTCTCTCTCCTGTCAGAATCAAACAGGTTGACACCGCAGACTTAGCATCAATATTTGTAGGTCTGCAGTTGCAAAAAATGATAAGGTCAGGGACTGTATATACTCATGCATGAGATATAATCAGATACAGCGCAGATACAATCAATAAAGTATCATTAGAAATAAAGAAGAAAAATTGCTTCAGCTTGCAATATTTTCAGTTACAAGAAAAGTGGTAATAAACGCAGGAATTCGAAATAAATGGTAAGTTAAGCAACGTATTTTGTTATTTCGAAACAAAATACTATTTCAAAATAACGAAAGGGCGAAATAGTATTTCGAAAGATTTATAATAGAAACTGAATTTTGCATAAAACAAATTTCCTAGATAATTTCAAAAAGATTTTGTTTTTAGAAAATTGCAAAATGTCTGATTCTCAACGTGAGGTGAGTGATCTTGAGGATGCATAGATTTCTTTGATTATGGGGGTAAAAAGCCTAAGTAAGAAATAGGGATCATCCAGAAAAATAATGCAGGGAGCAAGACTTAGGAAGATATGATTTTGCACAAAAATAACGAGGAAAATAAACACGAGGGAAAGGATATTTTGTAGAAAATTGTGAACGCCTGTATTAAACCCGAGGAGGAAAGAAGCAACATAGATCACCCAGGAAAAGAAAATGGGGACCAATACTGAGGGACACGCGATTTTGCAGAAAATTAAGGAGGAAGAGAAAATGTCAAAAATTAAAGCTGGAGCAAGTTTTATCTCTACACCAAAAAAAGTGAATACAGTTGTCAGCATTTTGCAAATTTTGTACGTATTGTTGGATATCTAGTTTATATACATTCTTGAGTATCCATTTTATAAGTATTCTTGCGTATCCATTTTCTTGGTTTGGGAAATAAAATATGTTTATTAGCACTACAAATTCGTGGATTAGTTGTCATACTGTTTTCACGTGAAGAGTCATTGTCTATTGTGCCTTTAAATTCGTGGATTGGTTTTCATACTGTTTTCACGCGAAGAGTCATGGTCTATTGGGCCTTTAAATCCGTAGATTGGTTTTCATACTGTTTTCACGTGAAAAGTCGTTGTCTATTGTGCCTTTAAGTTTATCGTTTTTGGCTTTGCAGAAGTTTCAGCATCAAGAGCTTTCAACATTTTTCAAGTTTGCACAGAAGGTCCCGGGCCCTGAGTAGTTTGTTCTGGGATATATTCTTATTTTACAAGTGGCTCTTAGTTTAGTTTTGTTTAAACATAAAATCCATGATGTTTTCAGCTGGAGTATGTTTTAATAGAGGGCGGTCGGGTTTTCCTAGAAGCTGATCAGTGAGAGATGTATGTTTCTTCTTTTCTTATTTACCGTACATCAACCTTCTAGTACTGCATTTTCAGTTAGAAACGAAATGATTGTAACCTCCTAATATATCATGGGTTAATTACCATAATGATTCTGTAACGAGTTCCTTCCCATTCAGGATTCATGAATTTATAGTTTAATGTATTGACTGAAGTACTAACAGACTGTCTGTCACTAGTCCCCGTACCCCATCCCCATTCACACCCATTCACACACATCGGTATAAATGCTCTTGAATAGTAATCATGCGTTGTCCAAATAATAATCATTTTATTTTGCAACAGGAAAATTCATGTAAGTGTGGGCAACAGCTCTGTCCACGTGGGTGCTGATTGGCTGGGTTAATGACTGCCCAATGCTGTCAAACGAGCTGCGTCGACAAAGGCGCACAGATAATGCAGATAACTGTTTGCCCCTACGGTTGATTTATATGTTGTAGTTTACGCGATTCTGAAATTCTTGTTAGATGGCATATTCCACTTTTTGTGTAAATTTTATTTAGGAATTAATCGAGCGCGGTATTACCTTCCATAAGCATCGGTCAAAAGTCGTTTGTTTGCAGCTTCAAGCAAGATATATGTAAATTAATTAATTAATATGGTTTGTGAGACGATTAGTATCAATCGTTTAGTGTGCTTTGGCGAAAGATTCTTCCTTAGGAGTTTGTTGTAACTGTGAAATGCGACATTTTAAATTATGATTGTCTAAATGCTAGTGAAGGGTTTCAGTCGCTGTAGCACCTGTGTGCAGATGCGAGGATGCAGTGCCAGTTTGTATGGTTTGTGTGGTCTGATGGCTACGATGAATTGCGCTGTTTATTGTGGAATGCCGCGGTATTGAGCGAATTTTGGGTTTGGTAGAAATGTGTTGTCTTGTACGAAGTGTTATCTCTGTACCAGAGTGTTCGTCTTGGTTAAGAAGCGCGATCCTGCGTTTTGGATCTGCGATTTACTTCTCGTGGTAACATGAGGTTCCGGTGAGTTTGACAAGTTGTTGGTGGCTTGTTGGGATATATGGTATTCGGGAGCCGTTGCAGCAGAAAAGCGTTGTCATTTTTTCTTCAATATACTAAGTCAAATTGTTGATCAACTAGGAAGAGATCGGAGTTAATATGGTCGTCTTGTCCTTCCGTTTTCCTTTACGTTTTGCGCTTTCTTTAGAAGATCGTGATACATTTTCATGGATTTGCAATTTCATATTAATGCACAAAAATGTGCAGCCTTGCGAACCCAGTCAATGAATAGGCTATGTTTGAACTTTATGTTGATTCTGGTCGTTTTGATATCTAGTTTAGTTGTAAGCGACGAACGATTATGCTTTAACTTTAATTTGATGGACAGTGCCGAATCGAAGAGATCAGATCCAGTGATTCCGAGTCGGATATGTAAACTTGCTTGGGAAGTACGAGTCGGCTTCCTGTAAAATCCCGAGGGAGCAATCAATTGCGATTACTGATCAAAAGTATGAAGTTTGTGAAAGTTTTAGGAAAATCTTGTACTCGTTACCTCTGATGCGCTGCGAAGTACATATATTTTGTCTGTAATCTTGACCGAATGTGAGCATGGTAGGTTGTTTGGGGTTTTGATACAGAGTAGCTACAAGTTCATGGATACAAACCCAAAAGGACAGAGTCGAATGGAGCGCAGCAACTTAAACTGACCGTAATAGTGCAGCAATAAAATAGACCTTAACACAATGCGTTAGAATTTAATTTGTTGGAATATGGAAACAATCTTCATGCTGCTTTGGAATTCAGAAGGTCATAGATTTTAAAAACTAGAGCTGGTTACTAAAAAGGCTAAATGTCTTCGTTATTGCAAGTATTTTATCTTTTTTTTATACCATCCGCCTCTATAGAGGTGTGGAATGTTGGAATACTCATGTCCGTCTGTCCATCCGTCTCGCATACAGTCATAATAGCGCAACCAGTTTCACAATTTTTACGAATTGCCATGAAACGTGGTAACTATTATGGTCATCACGCATATCGATAAATAAATTTTGTTAGAGTTATGTCCCTTTTCTGCATTGTGGCAGAATGCAGTATGTGACAAAATCTTGTGAACTCTGTTATTCTCGATGTTTCTGATAGGGTGTCATGAAGCTTGATACATATTAATGTCATCATCTGAAGATGCGCATATAGTCATATCACTTTGCGTATGTGATTTTTTTAGAACCTGATGTCGTGTAAACAGAATCTTGCGAATGCAAGTTGCCTCCAATTTAATTGCATCGTCTTGAAACTTGGAAATTGTTATAATCATTTGGAGATACAACATGTCAATAAATAATTGTACCTTTGCGGTTTTTGTTAGAACTATCGCCAATTTTTGACTATGAGTCGGATGTAATGTATAACATAGTCTGTGAACTAGTTTGAGTTTTCTCTGCACCATCGACGCTAGGGGGAGCTCTGCAGATATGGACTCTGAGAGAGTGGTGAGTGTAAGGTAAAGTTGTTTACATTTGCAACATTCACAGTGGAGACAATGTTGGTATACCTTTATATTACTTTCATGTACTGCGGCTTAAATTTCTTTGTATAGTGTACTTGTGAAAACTGAATATGATCTAGGAACACAGCTAACTAAAATGATTGCTCCCTTGTACTAAAAATGAGCCTGAATTAGCTTAGAGTGCACTATCTCTAGCAGTTATCAAAATTAAAATAGGGATAACGAATTTTGCAAGACTAGACAATACCAGCTTCTGAAAGTGCAATGAATGAATTACCAAATATATAAAATGTGAGAAAAGTTATCGGCTTTTTTCTTTTAACGAGTTATCTCTGAAGTCCAGGAAGTGAAAATGAGCAAGTGGAGCTAGCAGACTTTTTTAAAGGTGCACATCTGGAGTAAGGCCAAGTTATATAGTCTATAACCCATATTACATACATTAATCATACACCATAACACAGGGAATTAAACGTTCTTTGAACAATACCTAAGATATACGTCATTGTTAAATAGCCACTAAAACCAGTGTATGACAATTTTGTAGTAGCCTTAGAGTCAAAACTGTATCGCAGTGAAACATTTTACATATTATGGCCATCATCTGAAGATGAACATTTAACAAAGCACTGAGTTGTGGGAATTTTTGTTACAGTCATTGTTATTTTTTGTTGCGTATCTGAATGCAGTAAAAAACTACTTGTCTTGCATTTTTATGGACTTTTATGGAACTTGGAGCATGTCATGGTCAAAATTTACCGAAGTGCATTCTGATTTTTAGTTGAAATGGTCATATACTATAAGAGTTCATGGGATGGATTGTCGTCCGTCGCCTTTCGTCCGTCGCCCTCCCTCCGTTAGCACGTGTGCTGCCTTTCCTAAATTGCTTGCAGAATTGATATGACACTTCACATGCTCACTGGTCCTAAATAAAGACGGTGCCGCATGGATATCAAGTATGGCCACCACAGGGACCATCTTGAAAATCTTATCGATATTAATTCTGAAAGGATGGTCACTAAAATACTTAGCATGAAATCGAGTTGGTCGTAAATAATATGGTAGGTTTGTCATACTTTACATAATAATAATGAATAGGCAGATAAAACAGACAAAGCTGTAATGAAATCATCCGTTGCCTAATGGAATATTCTAGATACTGACTTAAGATATCGTATAAATCGTTATACTTGGCAACATATGTCGAATAAAAACTACACAGTGTTGCGTATATGTAATTTAATTACTTGTGTATTAGTTTTAAAATTCTTTTTTTACTTTAGTTTTGTTTCATTACATTTTATTGTAATGATAATTTTCACGGGATTTGACTATTTTCGGAAAATTCAGTCTTTTGTTTTGACCTGATTAGAACGCAAAAGTGTTGATTTATTACTATTTTTAGCTCACCTTGGTTGAGAAATTTGTAAACACTAAGTGAAAATGATTGGTTATTACCAAGGTCATGTTCGGCCTACGTGTTAGCTTTGTTGTAAACAGCCTTTTTATATTATTCATTGCCAGCGTGAGAATCTGATTTTTAGATAGGGCTATTCTAGGCTACGTGCTAAATGGCATTTTTGTTACTGCGCTGTTTAAATTAGTGATCACGTAGCCCCGTCACGTGAGCCATCATGTGATCTAAAATCGTGGGTTAAAACAGACGTTTTCTAGTGGATTTGTTCAGTTGTAAATAATACCTTAAGGCTGAAAGGTATTCCTGTTGTTGACATTTGAATTGATTTTTTTTTTATTTATTTAAAATAATTTATTCACCCTGGAAAATACTCTTCTTCATCGACATTCTTGGACAAAGACATTTACTAAATTATTCGGAATTCTAAAGCCGGAATGATATTCTTGGCGACTCAACAAGGAACTGTTGACACATCAGTACAAACTGATTATAGAGGACGTCATCGCCTTCAATCTTGGAATATCATCGAGATTCGAACTTTGATTCAATTAGAACATTTTAGTGATTGGATTTATATTTTTGAATTCTAGGATTAATTTTTGGATTAAATTCACAAGCCGTAAGTCCTTTTTCATATTTTTACCTTGTTTTCTAGGGAAATAAATTATTTTGTTAAAATTTACAAAACTTGTTGACTTCACTCTTTTCTTTTGTTACTTTTGTAAATCAAGATGACAAACCCACTATGGCGTGCCTGCATACCTGACTCATTCATATGATTCATGCATACCTGACTAATGCATATGACTCATGCATGCCTGACTCATGCATACGTGACTCATGCATACCTCCTGAAGGATGAACCTCGCCCGGAATGCATAAAATGCCAGCATCCACTTACAGTGGAACACATTCTTGTCGACTGTGTCCATTTCCACGCAGTAAGACAGGACTAGTTTAACGTGAACTGTATGAATAAAATTAATATACCTCCAGAGAAAATTGTAAACATTTTGAGTAAATAAAAGCAAACATAACAAACTTTGAACTAATGTTATAAGAATTTTACCAGAGGTTTATCTTTTCTTTCATATACATCTTATAGAATTTAAACATCGTAACGTTTTCTACTTTATCTTTATAAGTCACTATTATATGTATTTTTAAGCGTTTATCTTCCCAAATTTGTGTACAGTTGAATTTTTTAAAATATTTTTCGAACTCTACCTTTAGTTGGCATCATATTATACCGAAATGCTATCAAAGACTAAAAGATACGTACATGTAATATTAAAATCTACAAGATACATACATACATACATACATACATACATACATACATACATACATACATACATACATACATCCATCCATACATACATACATACATACATACATAGGGGGCCCCGAGTGGTCTAAAGTGCTCTCCGTTACGGATCACTGCCATCTCACATCTGTATACGTGGGTTCGAGTCTCGGGCTTGGCCAATGTGGGTATGTGAGAAAGCCTGTCGGTAGCTTCTCTTGGGCTGGTGGTTCTTTCCGAGGTTTTCCCTGGTTCTTCCTCCACCATTTATACTGGCCGCCATGTATAGCCTATCTTGTGCTGAAAAATGGCGTTAAACCCAATAAGAACAACATACATACATACATACATACATACATACATACATACATACATACATACATACATACAGACTTACATACATACAGACAGAAACTTGGACTAACTAGTATCCCGAGGGAAATACTCACAACATTGAATTTCGTCTGGGAAACACCCCGTTTAGCTTAACCAATCTGGATGACCATTCTCTAACCACCAAAATTTTAACCCACCCATAGACAGAATAAACCTCTCAAGTCCGCCTTTATTAATAACTATTCTGAGAAATATCATTTTATGACACTATTTCAAATGGCACAAGATTTCCAAAACCTTGTATGACGTGTGCCTAAAGACAGTATAGTGCATTAGGAACTACTTTGTAAACAAACCATGTACACTCGTGTAGTAGACGCTTTAGGTTTTTGTTGATTAAATTTGTTTGTGAATGAACTAAACAAGCTGTTTCGTCCATTTGAAAGTATAGATGATAAAGATAACGATGTGTTGAATGGATAAGAAACAGACCTTTCAAAGAAGCAAACGAATAAAAGTGATATTCGCAGTGTCAACAACAAACGCGAGTGACGCAGTAATTGAAAATACCGTTCTGACCATTGAAACAGCTACTTAGTTCATCAGTCATATCTTTTTGCAAATAGAATCGTTAAGAGTATAACGAGTGCTCTCTAGGGTCTAAAAAATATGGCATAGGAAAGCGCATTGAGGCCAAGAGCTATCGCATATCTAACAGTGACGTACATACAAGTGTCAAAATACTAGATTCGAGGGAAAAAAATGCAGCTGAAGGTTTTGGTATGAAACTAAGAAAACACCTATCACCTAAACATATACACATTCTTTTATTTACATTTATTCAATTCATTTCAGTGAAGCGCTTTCAGATGAAAAGCAAAGCACCAACCCAAAAAAGTGAAATTGAAGAAACAAAATGTGACATCAGCTGCCGAGTGTCTAATAGAGTTGTCCAAAGTAACAACTTTGGTTGTCCAAAGTAACAACTTTGGTTGTCCAAAGCAACAACTTTGGTTGTCCAAAGTAACAACTTTGCCAGCTGTAAATAATTCTTCTGTTACATCTGAGGTAGGATACTGTAGCTTTTGCTTGCAACTGACACTTATTTTCTTCAATCTGAACATTTCTTTAGGTATGCTGTACTCGTAATGTCTCCAAGTAGTTTCAGTGTACCTTTGTAAGAGGGACCAGATAGGAGTTATGGAAGATAATAACAAGTAAATACATGTATAAACATATATATGCAGAAAATGGACTGGGATAGTCAAGATGTCATTTTTTCTTACCTTTTACTATCAAAATCTAAATATTTTAGGAAATTTGTGTTTATATCATAATTAACAAAAATTGTCACATGACATGTAACGAGAATGGAAACTAAGTAACTAATTATTAAACCACACCTGACCCATTTTTAAAGAGCTCCATTGAAGTTACTAGCTCAGTTAAATTCCACAAAACTAGTTAGGTTTCTATAACAAAAAATCAAAATTGCTTCAAAATAGATTTTGATAAACAATATCTATTGACTTATTATGTAATTTCCATTTTGTTTTTCAGGCCAGTACAAGTGACCAAGTGGATAGTCAACAAGAAAACAATACAAACAGAAAGTGTAAGCAGGAAGAATCAAGAGGTTCAAACAGTATATGAGAATGAATTTCTGAATGCAAAAATTGAAAACATGATTTTGAGAAATAAATTAAAAACAGAAGAGGAGAAAATAACGGCCGCAATGGTTTCATCAGACAGTAAATCTTTGTCCTTAAATAGTATAAAAGCGATGATGCAAAAATGAAACTTTTTACAGGATTATATTATGCCCATTTTCTAGCTCTATCTGAATTTCTAGGTGGCAGCGTATACAACTTGACATATTGAGATGGTGAAAATACCAAGGAAAATACTAAAAAGGGAATAAGGAAACTTGAAACTAAAGATGAACTTCTTCTTACACTGGAACGTCTTAGAAGAGGATACAGCCTTGATACTCTCGCACATTTTTGGGACTTGCCGCCTTAACAGTTAGCATAATTTTCACAACATGAATTCAGCTGTTGTATTTCCACTTAAATGACTATCGCCAGATGATGTTTCCAGAACGCCAGCATTTTAAAGGCAAACTACCTCGTGTTTTTAGAACATTTAAAAATATCCGTTAAATAACTGATTGCACTGAGTTTTATGTTCAGACGCCAAGGGACTTTCGTCGTCAAGGAAATTTGCATTCTTCATACAAGTACCACCATACATATAAAAGTCTCATAGGAATAGCACCTAAGGGAGCAATTGTATTTGTTTCAGACTTCTTTGAGGGAGCAGTCAGTGATAGGGCCATAATTGAACAGAGTGGGTTTTTAGATTATATCAACCCGGGAGACATTATTTTAGCCGACATAGAATTTACTATTGAAGACTTACTAATAACAAGACAAGCTTTATTAAATATTCCACCTTTCTGGGGAAATCGTAAAAAAATCAGTGCTCAAGAAGAGTTAAAAACAAGACATATTGCCAAAGCAAGCATACATGTTGAAATAATGATTGAGAGAGTAAAAAAATTCAAATTGTTAAGTGGAAACATTCCTCTGTCCCTTTCACCTCTGACTGACCAACTTGTATTTGTAACATGTTGCCTTGTGAATTTCCAGGTGCCACTTGTAAAATAAATATCTAAAGATTGTAGTTAAAACATACTTTTTAAAATAATTGATAAGCATATGATGCCATACAGTGCAAGAATAGCAATAAAAGTCGTAACTAAATAGATGTACATGTATTATCTTCTTCATGATCCCGATGTGATAACAAGCATATCTACAAATGAGTATCACATTTATTGTGAATGATGTGAACTATATCTTACAATTTTGTTCCAGAACTAATTAATGCATGCATTTGTTGGCAAAGCAACATTTTATTCATATTGCATTTACTTAATGTATCATATAACCAGCATACTCTTTACAAATAAAGCAACATTTAATCTAAGATGATTGGTTTCAGCTTTCTTGTGACCCTCATTTCAAACAGTTCAGGTGCAAGAATTTTATACCATGAGGTCTTGACATGTCCAAGCACAGTGGTGATCAACTGGTCCTCACGTCTGATGCGTTCAACATTAGGTGTTCTACTGCTGACCATAATACAAAATCACACCAATTTACTCCAGCTATAGCCAAATGGAACTGAATTTGAAAAAAATAATTATGAGTGGTCTTAAGTGCAAGTACAGTATTGTCACTAGTAGGAATCGCAAAATAGGCATTGTACAAGTCTGTTATGTTTACCTTGTTTTGTTCTAAACTCTGAAACAGATCAGTTGGAGCAACTGTACGAAAAACTTTTGGACACTTAATCTCCGGTAGACCATATTTGTCCGACTCCGAAGGATCTAAAACAAGCCGGTCGGGGCTGCATCCCAATTCTGGCCATGCACTGTTGACCCAAAATCCAGTTTTCACAACCTTTTATTGCTGGTAGTTTAGCCATTGTAAAGGACTGGTAATCCTTTCTAGCCTGATCTTCATTTTCAATCTCATATATCATGTCCGGTGAGGTGTATGTATCTAAATGCCAATTGTGAGTATTGATGTAGTTTTTAAATTTTTTTAATGTAGCATCTGAAGTTGGTGATTTTAACAGAATACCAAGATCGTTAGCCTTTTTAGCTGTTGATGGATTAACTCTGAACCATCGATCTGCCTTCCATTGCTCATAGTCTGATTGTAATTCTGTACCTGGAATCATATATACATCTGTATTGTACTGTTGACGTTCCTCCTTTAGATTTAATTTAAAAAGGTTGACACTTGAGCCCTCAGAATTCCCTTGCTTTCATCAGAAAATTCATAGTCTGAATACTTGTAATCAAAAAGGCTTTCCCACATCGACATTTTGCCTGTCCTAAATGTATTGTTTGTTAGATTTACATAATATCCATGGGAAGTGCTAATTACACTCCAGTTACATACAATAGTAATACAATACAATACGATGGAGGGCAGCGGTGGACGCCCTATGTGCCAACTAAGCACGAAGAGGATTAAAGTAAAGTAAAGTACATACAATAGTATAATTATATTATATAATTATTGTCCACTGGAGAGAACATAGTCAGAGGTCATTGTATCTGCAATGATATTTTGATTCTCAGGTAGATAATTAGGCCAATTATATGGGGAATATACTTGATATTGCTTTATTGTTCGGAATCTAGGCCCCCTCCCCCTATCCCCTTTTAACCATGTAGGCATTAGCTCCTTATGTGTCCCTCATTAGTAACTTTATTTTGGGTTCAGATGCACTTAGTTATTCCTAATTTACTACCGACATGTCAGTCAATCATAATTAGCACCTAATTGGGAGGGTTGTGAGTTCAGACCTAGTTCGAGTAGATTTACTATGTTACATAATGTGGGTCCACATTCCCGTCCAGGCAGCCTGAACTAAAATATTGGAGCTATATACTAAATGTGAATGAAAATATATAATAATGTAAAGGTAATCTGTCAAGTTCTACTTCGCTGAAAGATGCCTGGATGGCCCTAAGGTATATGACTTTTGGCCAAATGTGAAGCCGTGTTTGACAAATAAGGGAGCCCAATTGCCTGGTTATTGAAAGAGAGTGTTAGGCGAAGTAAGTAAATAAATAAAAGACCGAAAAAAAAAAAATGTTTAATAACGTCTTGTAATGGTAACCTCTTTTCTATAGCGTCTTCCCTTATCCAGTATCTTTTGAAGTTTCTCCTGATAGTTCGCAAATTATGTTTAGTTGTTTGACATGAATATTTTAATATCGAAGTTGCTAACAGTCATGAATATAACGAACCAGCATAAAATATTAATTTTTTTGTTTTATTGACGACAATTTGGAGATTATTCATAAATTTATGTTACACACACACATCAAATGTATTGTTTGATATTTTACGTTTTACTGGATTTTTTTGTTTCAGTCATTTTTTCTAATTATAAAATTAATCACTCCTTTCAGTTTATACGTATCTATGCTGTAATCTATTATTATAGTTCTTGCTTTCAATTCAGAAGGTCATAAACTTTTATAAACAAGGGCGATAAAAGGGTTTTTAAAAAAGAATTTAAAAAACGACTTTGTATTTAAAGCATTTTAGGCTTTTTATAATACCTTCCTCTTTACAGGGGTTGGGGTATATTGGAATCCTCGTGTCCGTCTGTTCTTGTGCCTGTCGTGGTGTTGATAACGCATCTATAGTATTCACTTACCCTCCCGTTTTTATCCCCCTCCCCGATTTTAAAAACCAAAAGCAAGAATTGTATAAAAATGCACAAAAATTATTTAACGTGACGACCCTAACACTTCCATATTGTTTGCATTTAAAAGTCTAATTTTTTTTTTTTTAAACTGCCATCTGCACCCAATATTTGCAAAGTCTAATTTTATGAAAAACTGCCATCTGCACCCAATATTTGCAAAGTCCAGTTTTAATATATCTCAAACACATTGAACAAAATGAAAAAACGGAACTTATTTTTTAAATCTCCGTTCTAAGGGAGGCAACTCCCAAAAATTCGAAATTATTCAGATGTTATCAAAGATGGCGAACTTCATTACATTCGTTGTCTGAAACAATTTACTCGCACACGTAAATATTGCTCCTTATTGCTAAAGAAACTTCCTTGGAAAACTATTATGGTTATTAATTCTTAGTTCCATAATTTTTTTTAAAGTTATTGCCCTTTATGTATTCTGAACGCAACCATTCTCGATTGTTTCTGATGGGTTGTTATGATACAAATTAAGGTCATCATCTGAAGATGCGCGTTTAGACGAATCACCTAGCTTCAGTGATTTTTGTTAGAGTTGTTGCACTTTGTGACTGGGAAATGATGTAGCGTAAAATGGCATCTTGTAAATGCAACTGGTTTGACAGATTTTATTGCGTCGCCATGCAAACTGGGAAATTTTAGAATCACTTGAAGACGCAGCTTGTCAACAAATCGTCTAGCTTCTTTGTTGTTTGTTAGAGATCGCCCTTTCTGACATGGAGTCGGATGTAATGTATAACATTGTTTTGTGCACGCAACTACAGTCAGTTTACATTTTTATCGCAGTGTATCTTTGTATATCTTCTGTTCATCACCACTCTACCATCGCCGCTGAGTAAGTGCATTTGTTATCTGGCGATTTACCTCGGAATTTGGTATGTATTATCCCCACGCTAACCAGATCGGCGGACACGTATATGTTATGAGTCTAGTTCCTTACACGTGACCATATATTTTGCTTATTGGCAGGAGATGCTAAAGTCAGTTTAATATGTCTTGATCGTAATTTGAATTAAGTAACTTCCCAAAAATATGCTAAGTTTCAGGGGTGATTGGTTTTTGTTCTTCATTAGGCTGTTCAGTTTTGGAGGTAGTAACCCTTGCACGTGGTCCGCAACCCCATAATGAATAAATGGAATTGACCGGTTATTAAAATAAACAAAGCAAAAATAACCATCTGAACTTTTGAAGACTGGGCCTGAGGGCGTTCAAGTAAATAAATTACTCTCTGTCCCACAACTTATGTTAGAGTTGTTGCCCTTTTTGCCTTGTAACTGAATACATTGTATGACTTGCAATTTTTTGAATGCAACTAGTTGCGCAGTTTTGGGTTAATCACTGTAACAAAAATCGTGCATATTATGGTCATCATTTGAAAATATTCACATTGAAAATTAGCTCTCCTACCATTTTACTTACAGCAATGGATCTTTTTGACTTGTACCGGATCCAGTGTTTGTTAATTGTGTGAGCGCGACTAGTCATACGTGTTTTGATTGGATCGCAATGAAATGTTTTGGCCACAATCTGAACAAGAGCAGTCTGACAAATCAGTGTTCTCGCAACATTTTGTTTCAGCGTAAGACAGAATATGTTTTACATTTTTATATAAGTATTTTTACAATTATTTGGAAGGATTTATCTTGTTAACTTTATGTAATTGATACTTAGACTCTACGTTTATTTTGTACTATAAAAATTTGTTTATGTTGAGGTGCCGTGAAACTCTGTTATATTCATACATTCTAAATAACGTGATACCGATCTGACATTCAGTATAGCCGTCACGGCAGCCGTCTTTAAAATATTTCTACCGCTACTCCTGAAAGGAAAGCCATATCGACGTGGGATTTTCACTAGATGCCGTCTCATGCAATCTAGTGCCGCCACGGCAGCAAATTTAAAAAAATCTCGCTCTCGCTTCAGAATATTAGAGATGGTTTCAACATGCAGCAGTTAAAACAAACATATAGCATTACTACAACGCTGTGACTCCTCCAAGTTTTGCACAAATGAACAGGCGTAGCTTACCCATAAGTACATTCAAGCTGTGGCATATCGCCTGTAATTACAACATTTTCTGCCTTGAAAACTTAAGTACCATAATCTCTCAGATGTGGTACCGATATTACAGCAACGAAAGTAGCACCTTGTATGGCTCGTCTACATTAAAATCTTGTTTATACAATACTTATTAGACCAATCATTTGATATAAGTTAGAAAGTGGCACATCTTCTGACCATCATTTGAGCAGTAACTTTGTCCGGAGCCTGACACAAGTTAATACCTGCTCAAGTGGTTTGGAGGTAGAAGCTGCCGGTCACAGGAAAATTGAAAACAATATCACAGCTGTAAATTTAGTAAAAATGAATTAGAAGAAACTTCGTGACTTGGATACATAATTATTGACTGCCCAGACTTTGCAATTATAGCTTGCCAAGGCTTGGCACTAGCAGCAGAGAGGGTGGACCCTACAACTTTTTAGAGACCTTATTTTTGAAAATTAAGGGTTCCTACGAAGGCTGAAAAAAAAGTTTTTGTCTTAATAGTAAAAACTTCTCTAATTGACCAGATTTTTTCTGATTTTTTCACAATCTGGTCACTACGCGTATGTCATTCACCCTCTCTGCTGCTATGGTTTTATCCAAAAATTGTATCAAGTCCGTTACGATATCTTGACCTCGGATCATGTAAATTTATTGTTACAAAACCAAAGGGAGCAGCTTGTGCTTTTGAAAAGAAATTTTTAAATTTGTTCATGTCCATGTCCCCAGAACACCAAGTATAATAAATATTCTCTAGAGTATAATTATCTACTCCATTAAATACAACTAAAATATTGCAGTTGTCTCTGATTACTTTTGGAATTTGTGTATATCTCTGAGTAACATAAATCACGTCTGTGTTTTTGTGACGGCCTCGAGAAAATATTCTAGCTGGATTTGATTGTTTGTCCAGCATAACATCATCATACACTACTAAATTATTAATGAATCCATCCAGATCATCTACGGATGGCGCTTCATCAATATCAGTAATAAAGTCTATGACTTCACTGTCTTCATGCAACAATTTTGCATTTTCATTAAAATCTTTAAGTACTTCGTAACATCGCTGATCATCAACAGATGGCGCTATCAAATACAATTTACAATTTATCCCACTTCAGCCATCGCATTATTAGACTGAGCAGTAATTGCGTCTTTCCACTTCCAGATGGACCTATTATAATCATTCTGATAGAATTTGGTAGCGCCGGGTGATGTTTTACTGGTTCTTGTTTTCGTGTCGCAGAAAAGTCAATTATATCCATATAATTAATAATATGAGTCTATATTGTGTTCGATGCAGAGCATCTACACCTACTACTGAATTAACGAGAATAACAACAAAAAATAAAAGACGAGCACTTACAGGTAAGTGTGTGAAATGTGGCACCAAGAAATATAAATTTGTTCCAACAAAGACAGGTGGGGGTGATATTGCTGCTTCGTTAGGAAAATTACCAGGAACTCCATGGGCTAAATACCCTGGTGAGAAACATTTACCCGGATATAATTATTGTGGTCCAGGAACTCGACTTGATATCCGACTTGACGAACGAGATCAACCAAAACCAGGAGAGTATCCAATAAACGCAATTGATCAAGCGTGTCACGTTCATGAGGTCGCGTATAAAAGTAATGATTTGCAACAACGACATCTCGCAGATGTGAAATTAATTCACGCATTAAATTCTATACCTAATAAATCTCTCAGAGAAAAACTCGCTAGTTTTCTAATAAAATCTGCTATGAAAGGTAAACTAGTGCTAGGGGCTGGCAATTAAATTATATAACTATCATAATGGAATCTGTTTATTATTCCCGAGAGGGTATTGGAGAGGTAAAGCAGCGATTAGTAAACTCGCCGAAGCAGCAAAAGTTTCACGTGATGTTGCTGCATCATGGTTAGCACGACAGGCAATATGGCAAATCTTCCTAAGTCCACCTAAAAGAATTCAGTACGCGCATTTTGATGTTAGCGTTCCTAATGAAGTTCATCAAGCGGATATACTGTTTTTACCACATGATACTGTTAAAACACGTGGACGAAAATCACTCACGTACAAATACGCATTGACTGTTGTTGACATTGCGAGTAGATATAAAGAAACGGAGCCATTATCAACAAAGACAGCATCTGAAGTTGCATCTGCGTTTGAGCGCATTTATCAACGTGGTGGTCTACGATGGCCACGGTTATTACAAGTTGATCCTGGTAAAGAATTTCTTGGAGTAGTATCATCGTTGATGAAGAAACATAACGTTAAAATCAGACGAGGATATACTGAAATTCATCGTGATCAGGCAATCGCTGAACGATTTAATAGAACACTTGCTGAGCGGTTATTTGGATACCAATATGCAAAGGAAATATCTACTGACCTCAAGGATAGATCTCGTGAATGGGTTGCAAGATTACCGAGTGTGATAGCTGCGTTGAATAATGAAATTACTCGTGCAACTTCCATGAAACCTTCTAATGCGATCAAAAAAAATATATATACCAATACAACGACGTGAATCTTTCTCTCAACCAGTATTAGGTAATGTTACAGTTAGATATTTATATGAACCTGGCGAACTTGAAGGTGGCAAAAAAAGAGCAACCGATCCTATCTGGAGCGTGACTACACATAAAATTTCTAGCGTGGTAAGATCCACTGGTAGACTTCCAATATACAGACTAGATTCTACAGCCCCTCAACGTGGATTTGTACGTGAACAATTGCAAATAATTCCTGAGGATACGCAATTACCACCAAGCTCAATTTTGTAAACGTCCAGAACCTCGACGTCGATTACACTCAAGACAAGTCAGCATTACATTTTCATGTGTATGACCGAGATCACTATTAATTCTGTCTACGGTAAATTGTCTTGGATTATTATTTGAATGCTGCCATGACATATTACAGTTGCAACTTGCGCAATGATTATTCTGTTGTTGTCTTAATGTTATAATAAATTCAGCATCAAGATCAAAGTCACGTTTATTTTTTTGTCACACTGTTTATAACTGACTAATTTTTTTATTGATATCGATATTGTTAGTGATTTCTTCAGTTATTACGTAATCTACAATAACCCTACGCAGTTGCGATATTCTCCTGACTCGAGATACGGCGAGATAGACTAAATTTGACCATTCGATACGATCATCTACAATCCAGATTCTAGTATCAGTTATAGTTAATCCCTGCGACGAGTGAATTGTTATAGCGTATCCTAACATCCATGGCGATTTATCCATGTTCAACGCGTTCTCAACAACATCAACAGCAACCAACACGATATCATTCAAGACAAGATTTTGTACTCGGACATTTTCAGCGTCTCCATCTGGTATTTCAACTTCAATATTTTGTCGTCGAGTATCTGCTGGGCGATAACACAAAGGTACATGTAGATCCGGAAACTTTTCTTTATGTAACGTAAATAATTTCTTTTGTAGTTCATCACGAACTATTTTTCTACTCGCGACTATCAAATCAGCAGGTCTCCATAAAATCCAAAAATCATTCATAGAAGTTTCTGCAATTACTTTACGCAGAATCTCGCATTGTATTTGATCTGGCTGAAGTCTGATTAATCTTTTAAGCTCTTTTAGCGGTTCATCAATAGCTCTATGGTCATCATGTATTTCTTCGTAATAATCTACAAATGTTTTCAACCATTCATGTGGAGACTGTCCAACAAAGGGTGGTGGTTGACCATGATCGCACACACATAATCACAGCAGTATTCTTCAATAACAACCAATCAAGAAATGTTTTTAGTGTTTTTAACGACACCGTGCATATCTCGTCCCATATGATATACTTAGGTATATATTTTTCACCCATCCGCGATGGATTCCAGGTATCTCCGCACCATCTAAAGAAACTGTGATATGTACATGATTTTACTCCTTGTTGCTTTATTTCTCTAGAAAGTTTATGTGTGGGTGTCAAAACAATTATATCTGATGTATTATTTATAAATAAGCTAATCGCACGAGTTGTTTTACCTGAACCTCCACACCCATTAAGATAAACGATTTTATGTCTAGATACAGGATCATACACAGATGGTGCGGATGACTTTGATATTTGATTATTATTTTTGTAATATGTCTCCGCAATTTCAACATCGGCAGATTCAGAATAACTAAGTATATTTTCTTGTTTTATCCTCCATGTCCTCCATTCACCATTACCGAGTTTTAATAAATCTTTATATTTTTTGTGTACATAAAATGAATCCGTAGCGACTCTGACAGCGTGACGAGGAAATCTGTTTATCATCGATAATAGATTTATCGAAACATAAGCTAACATCGAAGATCTTAAATGAGTAAACTGCGGTGACTCGCCATCGGTATAACTCACAATGGTACCTAGTTTTGTTCCATCTGATAAATAAACATTACATCTGTTTATAAATGTGTTTTTCTCCATCGTATCTGCGATTATAAAATCGAGTTCAGCATCGTCCATAATCAATCTTGTACACGCTCGTTTATGATCATGTGATCCTCCTTGAGTAAACTTACCGATTATTTTTCTGCCGAGATCTTTTGCAAGTTTCTCATCGTGTTTAGTATCAAATATATCAGGTTCTGGCAACCAAACTTGCTTCTGTGAACTATACGATATAATCGCTTCAGTTACTCTCAACGATATTAAAAATTCAGCATAAAGCATATATCGCAATAGTACTATCGGAACCCAACGTCGCTCTGAAAAATGTTTTCCGAACCAAATATAAGTAATCGCATGGAGATCTTCTCTAAACTCGAATGATTCTACGTGAGCAAATCCTGTTAAGTCAATATCTGGTAAGGGTCCGTTTATTGCAACCCTGGTCATGTCATATGTAGGATGTCCGAATCTCTTAAAGTATTTAGAACATGCTCCATATCCAAGAAAACTCCCAGGATAACATGCTACCATATCAACCGAGATAACATCGTTGTAATCGTATTTGGTGTTCCATAATCCACCGTGCCCATATTCTATACAACTTTTCTTGACATCTTCAAGAAATTCCGATCGTGTCGTTTTCCATGAATTTTTCTCCTGAGCGAAATGAGCAGCGACTGACGGAACAGTAAAACAGTTATTCAATAATTGTCTAACTATGACATCATCAGAGGTATATTCACGCCAAAAGCGTTGCGCAAGATGTTCCATTTCCTCATGAGAGATTCTGTACGATAAATATCACCATTAGGTCGTACAAATTGATCGTAATGATTATATTCCGAACTCTGAAATAACCAAACAGAAACAGGATCAGTTTTACTAATATTCTTGATAAAATCAAAGATATCACCGTCATAAAATTTAACCGTTCTATCTCGTGGAAATATTGTTACTGCAGCAGTCCATGCGTGTGCGTTATGATCAATAATATCTATCGGAGTTCCATTTTTTATATATTTCGGTTTGTACAAAATCTCTCCGGTTAACGTTTTCACTGCTATTGGAAATCTTAATTTCTTCTCTAACTCAGCAACGTCGCTGATAGACGCTCCGGTATCTTTAACCGACTCTGCCCATGTATTTAATTTTTTGCGTCTTAAATCTGTTAAGCCATTACCACGTATCGCGTTTGTAAAGTGTTCTGTAACCCGCTCATCCACGCAGTTTATTCTTGATATTTTCATCGGCTTGAGATCTGCAACATTAGGTTTATCATTCAACGAATATATTCGATAGACAACTGCAGTCGCTGGATAACTTTGTACATAGTAAGGCTTATCAACACCAGTAAGTATTCCAGGTTTGGATCTGTTATTTAAGAGAACAATATTACCCCCGGACTGCACACGGACTGGATCACGCTTATCACGAATAATCCAGATATCGTCATCTGTCTCTACAATAAACTTTATTAAAATGAAATATTTTTGATTATCAAGGTGATTAATAATTACTTTTCCTCGTCTGTCGTTCATCATATTAACGATATGTCCTATCCTGAAAGTTGACCATGCATGAACTGCACCATCGTCACGAAATTCCTTCTTGGCCTCACGGATACGTTTAATTATATCCATATTCGTTAAAGCTAGATCTTGCATCGAAATACTAAGTTTATACTCGGGTAGTCTGTCAAGATCGAATCTGGTTGCGTAGGGTTCAATTGCGGATAATTCTTCCATATTATAATTAAGGCAAATATATATTTAATTGAATATTAATCTTTTGTATATGATTCAACCAAATCATTGTCACTGGTGAAAAATCGGTTATACGGATCCGTGTAACAGATCATGCGTGAATGAATACTGTAGTTATCATACGCAATGCGTCAGAAATGGGAGTCTAGGACCAAAACCGTGTATGGTGTGTAGTGCTGGAGTGCGAGGAAAAACTCTACTGTGTGCGCAATGCGGTGGTAAAAAATACAGAGAGTTGAAACGATATTACGATAAAAAATATAACGCTGACTCTCCTATAAAGACCGAAGAAGATTATTTGGCTAGATTTTCAAAAAACAATGATTTAGACAAATAAATATTATATATATAAATGGAACAAAATGAGTTTGTGTCACATCCAATCATTACTAATTATAAAGCGTCTCGAGAAGGTGTGATTAGAAACTGCAGATTGAAAAAACCAGTCGGTAGTATTGATAATACTGGTTATCTTAGATTTACTGCTAATGGCAAGAAAAAAAAATATTTATCGCATATATTTACCTACGAGTGTTATTTTGGAATAATCAAAGATGGATATGTAGTTGATCACATCAATGGTGATAAGCTTGATAATTCGATTTCCAATTTACGAGTTACTACACAGAGTCAAAATTGTAAATCCGGAAACACAGGAAGGTGTAAATTATACAGAAAGAGAGCTATTAAATCCGTAAATACAGAGACTGGAGAAGAAATTAGTTTTGAATCAATTAATTCTGCTGCCAAATATTTTGACATAGTACCACGATCGGTACAATTTGTCGCAGAAAATATACAAAAATCTTCCTTTTCCAAAAGATTTGCACAAAAAATTAGGTTTCAATACATTTAGTCTACCGTATTTTTAATACTACCAAATGATTACTTGATACCTACTGAAATATAATGGTTGGGATACAATATGAGGTATCTACAATGCGAAACATATCCAAATCTATGATACCTACTGAAACATAATGGTTGGGATACAAATCCACGTGTGTAGGTTGCATTATACTAAGCAGAATGTTAGTTTTCCCAAGGATTTTGTTTAGCTATTATCACAGTCCCTGACTCTGTAAGGGGTCCATCATTATCGCTGTCATTTTCACTCGTATTTTCACTCGTATTTTCACAATGCTCTCTTAATTGTCTTATACGAAAGTTCATAATCTTTCTCTGTTCGTATTCATGAGATAATTCTAGCTTGATTTTGTCAATAGCGTTTGAGAGAGGTACAAACAATTTTACTTGATCATCAGTGACAGTTGCCAGTGACTTTAACATTCCCTGCTGGATAATTTTCATAAACTTGTAATCAGCGGATAGCGTGAATCTGTTCTCGTTCTTTCGTTG
>JAECUM010045948.1:0-14679 GCA_016617855.1 Megalonaias nervosa
AAGCGAGGCAGCTGTTAGTACCATTTTTTGTAAGTCTTTGGTATGACTCGACCGGGGATCGAACCCACGACCTCCCGCATCCGAGGCGGACGCTCTAACCACTAGGCCACCGGAGCGGTATACAGAAAATGTTAAGCAGTCAGTCGACAATAAATATCACACTACCTTTTTTACGAAATTGATAAAATGAACGAAAACAATGAACATTTTTCACATAGAATGTATGGTTGTCTTCATTATCTTTGTCCTATAATACCGCGAAAAATAACAGAACCAAAAATGGTGTGCTTCTTTTTTGGTTTTTTTTCTTTACCATTCTTCCTTTCTTTCTGTAATGCTAATTCTGTCTGCCCATCTCTCAAAACACTAGTCTCCAGACTTACTGTCACCCAATGCAGTAACACTTGTGTGCGTACGTATGTGTGTGTGTGTGTTAGCTTTCGCTTACACACATATCGTTTGTACAAAATTTAATAAACAAAGAAATAGCAACCATTGACGTAAACCATTCAATGTCATCTTTCTCAAATTTTCTGCAAGTCACTTTTGGGGCTACTAGATTGTAAAAAAAAATCTTCATGAGGTACCAAACGAATTTCTTTCTTCTTTGGTCTTGTTGGTTTTGTCATTCTATCAGATTACCACCGTTTTTTCTCTCTCAGTCTCTTAGTCTCACTCTGTAATGCAAATGATATTGGATATGAGACAATCATATCTTCAAGATCATTGTACAAACTTCTACCAACACATTTTGAAAAGTATTGTGTGACACAGATCGTCATTGTCGCTTGGTGTGTGCTTTCTCCTTGGAAAAGTGTCATCGTTTCTCTTGATTGCAGACTTTGACTAAGTTTTACACACTACTTGAACTCTTTACATCTCACGGTGTAGGTGTAAGCCATCTATCTCAATTTTCTTGAAGTGCATTTATTCGTCTCTTAAATGTCACAATAATTTCAGGGGACGAAAGAATTTTTATTTATTTATTATTTTTTTTTTTGGCTGAAACAGGACTCTCTTGGTTTTGTAACAGAAGTGGAGAACATTAATTAAAGCTCGCTCACGTCGTCTTCAAATGGATTAGAACGAACACTTCAGCTCCTCTGTGTGTGTGTGTGTGTGTGTGTGTGTGTGTGTGTGTGTGTGTGAGAGAGAGAGAGAGAGAGGAGACGGTATGATGTTGCCTCTTACTTTCTTCTAGTTTCTCACCGGAACCGTTTCATCTTGATTGCAAAAATTTCGTTTGACTAGGTTCTCACGCAGCAGGTCACTATATAAGATTAGTGTCTTAGAGTTTTTAGCGTATTCATTCAGTTCTCAAACAGTCAAGAAGATGGACGAGTCAACACAGATCGACCTGCTGGTCAAAGGTTTGCTACGAGTCATACGAAAGCATAATTCACAGGCGAAAGTGTCAACAAATCTTACCCTTCTGGTCTATGATTTGATGAGAGTCATAGAAAAGTGTATAAGTCCTGATGAAGTTTGCTATATATGTAAGGTACATGGGCATTTGTCTCCAAAATGTCCGCTTCGCCCAATAAAGAGAGACAAAAGTCAATATACCTGTTATCGTTGTCATGAGAAAGGACACCAGGCTTCAGAGTGCCCTAAGAAAATGAAAAGAAACAAGAGGAGAAAGTGGAGAGGGGTTCAGAAGAAAAAAGTACTGATGAGGAAAAACTTGTGCCAATGAAGAGATGGAAGTGGAAAAATGGACTATTTGAGTCATTGTGTTAGCCTATAGCCTCAAACGGGAACTGGAAAGAAAGCGTAAGTGTCTCTTTGTCTTGATTTTTATAATAAGAATGGTGTATATTGTTTTTGTATTGTCACCGCACGAAGATATGCTCTTTCACCTCTCTCTATTAGTCTAGATCATGTTTTAGTTGGAATTGAAATGGAAGGGATGTTTTCCTTCATGTACGCACTTCAGGCATGCAAGTGAGATAAAATTTGTCAGTCTGTTCATCCATCATTGTTATGTCTTGATTTTTTCTAAATACTTTAAATAAACTTTTTCACACACGCATACACTGACGCCATAGAACGATTGTGTGTTTGTTTTTTTTCCCTTAACAAAAAGCTTATCCCTTAACAAAAAAGTGTGTGTGCGGTTGTGTGTTTGTGTTTGTGTGTTTGTCTGCCCTCGTACGTTTTGTGTGTTTGTGTGCGCTCGTACGTTTGTGTGTATGTGTGTGTTTTATCTTAACAAAGAAGACCTTGTCCCTACACTATGTGGATAGTATATAATGTGTTTTTTTCCTTCCCTTCTGTGTTGACAGTAGGTATTGTGGTGTTTTTCTTCCCTTCTGTGTTGATAGTAGATATTGGGGCGTTATTTTCCCTTCCCTTCTGTGTGGATAGTAGATATTGGGGTTTTTGATAGTAAATATTGTTTTTTTTTAACCCTTCCCTTCTGTGTAGATCGTAGATATGGTATGTTTTTTCTTCTCTTCCCTTCTGTGTGGATAGTAGAATGCGTGTTTGTGTGCGTTCGCGTACGTTTGTGTGGATAGTAGAGTGTGTGTTTATATACGTTCGCGTACGTTTGTGTGGATAGAAGATATGGTGGTGTTTTTCTTCTCTTCCCTTCTGTGTTGATAGTAGAATGTGTGTTTGTGTGCGTTCGCGTACGTTTGTGTGGATAGTAGATATGGGTGTGTTTTTCTTCTCTTCCCTTCTGTGTGGATAGTAGAATGTGTGTTTGTGTGCGTTCGCGGACGTTTGTGTGGATAGTAGATATGGTGTATTTGTTGCGTTCGCGTACGTTTGTGTGGATAGTAGATATAGTGTGTTTTATGCGTTCCCGTCCGCTTGTGTGGATAGTAGATATCGTGTGTTTTATGCGTTCGCGTACGTTTGTGTGGATAGTATATATGGTGTGTTTTATGCGTTCGCCTACGTTTGTGTGGATAGTAGATATGGTGTGTTTGTGTGCGTTCGCGTATGTTTGTGTGGATAGTAGAGTGTTTATTTTTTCTTCTCTTCCCGTCTGTGTGGATAGTATAGTTGTGTGTGTTTTATGCATTCGCGTACGTTTGTGTGGATAGTAGGTATGGTGTGTTTTATGCGTTCGCGTCCGTATGTGTGGATAGTAGAGTTTGTTTTCTTTTCTCTTCCCGTCTGTGTGGATAGTATATATGGTGTATTTTATGCATTCGAGTTCGTTTGTGTGGATAGTATATAATATGTGAAGTCAGTGAAAAGGATGTTTTCCTTCACGTCCGTGCTTCACGTATATAACTCGGAGCGGTCGTCAGTCTGGCAACAGATTTTCCACTATAAAGTCCTCTTGCCCCACCCCACCCCCTTTTTTTTCCCGGACAAGCGAAGGCTTAATACGGACCCAAAACAGGTGCTAGGGAAAACAAACTAGCGAACACCTGGGTGGAATCCTTCAAACAACAAACCTGTGCTGTCAAAAGATTTACCACTACAAAGTCCTCTTTCTTTTTCCGGACAAGCGAAGGCCAAATTAATTTTTTTTTCCCGGACAAGCGAAAGGTAGCTGACTCGAGAGATAATTCCACCTCGAAGGAAGGTATTATTGTCTGCCAAACTCGAACAACTACTGGCGATTTGTTTCCCAAAACAGGTGCTAGGAAAAATATACTAGCACACACCTGTGTGGAATCCTTCATGCAACAAGCCTGTGTTGTCAAAATATTTTCCACTACAAAGTCCTCTTGCCTCTCCGGACAAGCGAAGGCCTAATAAGGACCCAAAACAGGTACTAGGGAAAACAAACTAGCAAACACTTGGGTGGAATCCTTCAAACTACAAGCCTGTGTTGTCAAAAGATTTTCCACTACAAAGTCCTCTTCCTTTTTCCGGACAAGGGAAGGCCAAATAAAAAACATTTTCCGGACAAGCGAAGGCCAAATTAATTTTTTTTTTCTCGGTCGGACAAGCGAAGACCAAATACGGACCCAAAACAGTTGCTAGGGAAAACAAACTAGCAAACACCTGGGTGGAATCCTTCAAACAACAAGCCTGTGTTGTCAAAAGATTTTCCACTGCAAAGTCCTCTTCCTTTTTCCGGACAAGAGAAGGCCTTTTCTTTCCTTTCTCTCTATTCCATGAGGTACTTCCTTTGGATATTGAAGACCTCTTTCGATAAAAGCTCTATCCACACAAAATCAAACAAGATCCTTTGGCTCCACCATCAAAATTAACACCTATCCTTAGCGAGGCGTGACATTAACAAACAAGGGAAGGCTTACACCCAGCTGATTGGTCCTATTTAGAACGAAAATGTACACTCTGTATCCAAAATCCCAACTACTAAAGTTAAGAGTAATGAAATTCTAAAACTCATACATTGGGAAAATTGCGCAGGTGACTTACACACTATTGGCGATAGGGTTGTCCACTAGTACAACTGGACTAAATTTGACCAACTAAGTGCGGCCTGGTGTTTCGGTGCGTAAATTAATTGGACGGTCCCGGGGAGCGCTTTGCCCCTCCTCTGTGTGCGGGGCGGCTGGTTGTGGGTGTGTGGTGGTGCCCTGTGTGTTGTTTCGTGGCGCCCTCCTAGGTCCCTCTCCTCCTTTTCCTCGGCCAGACATATAAATAAGAAGTGCGACCATCGTACCTAAACGCGGGATTGTAATGGCACCATTCCTACAATCCCGACCAATTAAAAATCTCGACTCTAGAGAATTAACCAGTCGCGAAAGCTCTTAAATAGCATACGCGACTTAAATCCTTTATTCATTCATTCATATTTATGAGATCATCATCAGTCATTCAGGCAGTGGACACCGAACAGGCAAGATCAGCGGAGCGGGAGTACGGTGAAAGGGGCGCCGGTGGGAAAAGGCGGGACAAAGACAAAGAGCTACACATTAAGGATCACGAAACAACCAAACAAAGAAGTAGAAGTAAATAGAACGTGGCCAAACGATGTAGTATAACAGTCTAGTCTACCGCGCGCCTGCAGCAAGCTGCCCTATACTAAAAGCTGCCGAAACGGACACGAATAACAGGCTACAACGATGAATGATAGAGCGGCCATAGGAATTCCGCAGCGTTAACTCATTAGGCGGTCTCTACATGAGAGAGACGTAGGACCAATGCAGCTACCATGGAACGGATATGAAACAACCGTCATACCGAAGTGGCCTACATACTGATAAGCCTGCACAAGCACAGAGAAGTCAGAAGAAGACGGAAACCTGACTTTCAATATTGCCTGAATGTATAGGTTTTCATTTTGGCTTGAAAACCTTTTTGATAAAATCTCTATCGTGTAATTCGAATTTGACTCTTTGGTTCCTCTATCATCAAATTTTTTTGTCTATTTTGTCTAATTCTTAAGCGTGACGTGAAAAATATGAGTCGCTTTGACTTAGCTGATTGGTATAATTTAGGAAATTTATGTACACTTTGTACACTAAATTTCAGCTTCGAATTATATTAACGAAATTTTTAAAACTTCTTTTATTTGGTTAATTGCACAGGTGGCTTACACACTGTTGATAATAGGTTCTGTCCCTTGATCTAACTGGACTAAATTTGACAATTTAATGTACGGTCTGGGTTCTGGGGCGTACACGACGTCTATTGCTGTCGCGCTCGCGCATTTCTGGATCCTTCTCCTCCTTTGCCTTTGCCAGACCTAATTAAACAGTGCGACCATCGCACATTAAAGCGGGGTTGTAGTGGCACCATTCCTACAACCTGACCAATTAAAAATCTCGACACTCGATAATTAACCAGTCGCGCAAGCTCTTGTTAGCATATGCAACTTTAATCTGTTAAAGTAAGTAAGTCTGGCCACCTACGAAAGCCTTCCATTCGGGTAGCATGGAACGTATTCTTCCGCTACCTGACGGCTAATTTAACAGCTCTCTCTGAGAGCCTTAAGGCCGGGGGGATGAGGCACTGATACCTTCCACCAGGAGAATTTAACAGCCTGCTTTGCAGGCATTAACCACTGGCAGATACCCAGTATGGGTGCACGCCAGTATAATTCAAATTCAATTCAAAGTCTGACTACCCAACGCTGACTAGTCAACACCTTCAAAAAAAATGAATTTGTTTAACGAATTGAAAGACAGTTGGTACTGGATGGTTGATGCAGCCTACGTGGTGGAAAAACAAGAACAGGAATAGAAATATCCAGTTACGAAAGACTTTGTGGCCAGTCAAGTCATCAGCCTGAAAGTAGCCAGGGATCTGGTGCAAGGTATGATAGAGGAGGAAGTAGAGAAATTAAGAGGCTTCATCCATCCTAAATATGTGAGAGAGGGGACATTGAAGGAGGCCGTTGATAATGCCATCCAAATGAGGAGCTTTTTGCAAGACATAGCCAATTTAACCGAGTGGTCTTTTGTCCAGTGGGGCTTACAACAACTAAGGAAATCTGAAGATATGATGAGAAAAGTGATGAAAGAAGAGGTAAAGAAAATCAAAGAAACCTGGACAAAAGAGAGAAAGGAGAAGGACAACAAAAAGAGAAAAGAAGAGTTTGAAAGACTGAACAAGAACTGAATCAAGGTGCAGGAAAAATTTAGATCAATGGGACATATTGACTGGATGCCAGAGAAGGAAAAGAACAAGAAGAAAGGAACCATAGAGAAAGTGAGAAGCTGGTGGAAGAAGTGGAGAAAATAAAAGAAGAACCCAAAGGCCCTTTTCAGGGCCACTTTCATATGCCTCGAAAAGATTTATTCTTTCTTGCCTATATGTTATATATGTGTTATATATGTCTCTGTCTCTTTTGTATTTGTCCCTACCTAGAGTAGCTGCGCGTATTCAGGTCAGCCACTTGCAACATTGTTGCAAGTGTCCAGTACCATGACGTCACCCCACCTGTTCCATTCCTATTGTCGCTATACAGGCCCACTATTTTTTTGTCTCTATATAGGCCCAGGGGATTTTCTTTTCTCCATATCGGGTCTGTAATGTATTATCCCATTGTCTCTTTATCGCCTCTCTTCACTACTATAGTACTTCTATACACGTAAAAGTGCATCTGCGATTAGATTATCTTTTCCCTTGATGTGCCTGGTGTCAATATTGTACTCTTGCAACATCAAACTACACCTTAACAGTCTCTGGTGTTTCTTTTTCATTTTGTTAATGAAGGTAAGGGGGTTGCGAGATCGCTAAATACAATAATCACTGAAGGAACTGAATTAATATACAATTCAAAGTATTGCAAAGGCTATATCAAAGCAAAACATTCCTTCTCGATTGTGGAATAATTTCTTTGGCTCTTGTTTAATCCACGCCACTTTTGCTTCCTCGAAGCAATACTCCTCCAATCCCACATGCATCAATATACATTTTAAATCATTCACTGAAATTTGGAGCTAAGAGAACTGATGCACTCTTATGTATGTCATTTAACTTATCAAAAGCCTCCTGACAATTTTCAGACCAATGAAACTTGGTTTATTTGCTCAACAAATTGGTCAGAGGTTTAGCAAATATGGAAATATTGGAGCACAATTTCTGATAATATCCAGCCATATCCAAAAATCGTATCAGTTGCTTTTTACCGATAGACAAAGGGAATTCAGAGATACCCTTAACCTTATCTTCTATAGGTTTAACTTTACCATGTCCCACTATATGACCTAGAATTGTAACACAAGCACTGCAAAACTCACTTTTGACTAAATTATTTGTTAAATTTGCATCACTGAGTCGATTAAAGTATTTCCGAATGATTTCCAAGTGATCTTTCCGAGAGGCGTTGTAGATGATGACGTAATCGGTTAAGTGTCACAATTATCTAGACCAGATGTAATCATATTCATTAAATCTTGGAAAGTTGAAGGAGAACCTTTCATGCCAAACGGCATTACTTTATATTGATAAAAGTCCATATGGAGTTAAAAATTCCGAAATTTTCTTTTCTCTCTCCATGAGTGGAATATGCCAGATTCTTTTCAAAGATCAAATTTAGTGACATTTTTAGCAGTTCCAATTTTGTAGATGTAGTGATGAATTCTTGGCAATGGAAATTAATCTGTTTTGGTGACACTGTTCACTTTGCTATAGTCGGTACACATACGGAACGTATTGAAAGGTTTCAGCACAAGAATATATGGTGAACTCCAGTTACTTTTACTTGGTTCTATGAATTCATTCTCTAGCAAATGTAGAATTTCGTTTTTCAAAGATTCATGTTTGAGAAAATTCCTCCTGTAATGATGTTATTTCACAGGTGTGAAATCTACAGTTTCAACGTGTGGTAAATAGCATTTGCTTGTGTTGGAAGATCTGAAAACAAGTGCTCATATTTACAAATAGCTGTTTAAGTTCACTCATTTTGTGGCTGTAGATGTGAAAGTTTCTGGTCCAGCCTGTTCAATATTTCTGAATTCTGAAGACTGGTTACACCAAAGTCACCACAGTCCGATTGCTTGCCATCTTTTAAATCCTCACTGTGTGAGACAGGTAGAACTAAACTGATTGATTGATTAACAGGGTTATCTCTATCAACATACTCCTTTAACATATTTATATGGCAAAGTTGTTTCTATTTTCGCCTAGCAGGAGAGCAAATGATATAATTTAAACCAGTTACTTTCTTGTCAGCTATATATGGTCCATAATACTTAGCTTGCAGATTTTGAGGTATGGGCAAGAGATCCAGAACAATATCACCATACTGAAAACTCCTTTCGTTTGTATTTCTATCATACCTTAATTTCAAATTTTGCATAGGAGTGTGAATATTAATTCTTGCTACTTCCCAAGCCTTTGAAAATTTTTATTTGAAATCATAGACATAATCAAGAAGATTAATCTCTGAATCCTAGGTTGTAGAAGCTTCTCTTTTAACAACTTCAATGGCCCTCTATGTCCAATCATAGTTCAAAGGACGAAAACCTGATGATTCTTGAATTGATTCCCTAAGAGCAAACAATAGTAAATGAACATCGTCGTCCCAATATTTACATGTATTAAACCAATATGACCAAATCATACCCTTCAAAGTTTGGTGTAATGTTTCCATAGCCCCTTGACTTTTCCGGTGAGATGCAGAAGACTTAAACTGTTGAATGCCAGTAGTGTAGTGGGGCACCCTAGCGACAATGGGACTTCTATGTTAAACTAGGAGGGTTGTACCCTGGCGGCAATGGGAATTTAACATGGGAATTTTAACATGGGTGGGACTAAAGATGGACAAGGTTTCTACGGACAAAAGCACACCCTGGGGCGATCTACGGACAATGGGAAAATACATTACAAGAACCCCTGGGCCTGTCTACGGAAAAGATTTCTACGGACAAAAGCACACTCTGGGGCGATCTACGGACAATGGGAATTAGCATTACAAGACCTCTGGGTACGTCTACGGACAAGATTTTTAGCGACAAAATTAGAGGGGTTGTACCCTGGCGACAAGATTTCTAGCAACAAACTAAGAGGGGTTGTACCCTAGCGACAAGATTTATAGCCTCACGTAGACCTCTATGTAAAATTTAGAAGGTTGTACCGTAGCCTCAAGATTTATAGCCTCACGTAGACTTCTATGTTAAATTTGGTCGTTTTCACTATAGCCTCAAGATTTATAGCCTCACGGGACCCTACTTTGTACCCTACGGACAAGAGGAATTTAACATGGGGAAATATTGGGCCTGTCTAGCGACAAAAAAATATTGGGCCTGTCTAGCGACAAAAAATATTGGGCCTGTATAGCGACAAGAGGAATGGAACAGGTAGGGTCTATTTTTAGCTACAATTTTTGGTAAATTTCTGTTTAAAAACCCTTGTATACAACCTGCAGAAAACCCAAGTCTATATTTATAGCCTCAAAATTTCTAGCTTCAGTAACGTCACTGAACTGGCTGACCTGAATACTCGATACTGTGTGACGTCACTGAACTGGCTGACCTGAATACGCGATACTGTAGGTAGGTAGGTGAAATGAATTTGATATGGATAAAGGGAGTTTTATAGGGACAAAGCCCAATACACACACAAAAGAAAGGGAGAAAGAAAAAATCCCAATATCTCCTATCCACACCAACGATCGCGAATGCATAAAACACACCCATATCTACTATCCACACCAACGATTGCGAATGCATAAAACACACCATACTTACTATTCACACCAACGAATGCGAATGCATAAAACAGACACATATAGACTATCCACAACAACGAATGAGTATAATGTTTATTTTTATTCTGATTCTGATTGAAGATTATAATATTTAATTTTATTTTTATTATGATTCAGAAATATTTTATTTTTATTCTGATTCTGATTCAGAAATAGTATTATCTTTATTTTTATTATGATTCTGATTCAAGATTATAATTTTTTCTGATTCTGATTCAGAAATATTTTTATTTTTATTTTTATTCTGATTCAAGATTAAAATATTTTTTATTTTTATTCTGATTCAAGATTAGAATTATTTTTTATTTCTGATTCTGATTCAGAAATATTTTATTTTTATTCTGCTTCAAGATTATAATATTTATTTTTTATTTTTATTCTGCTTCAGAACTATCTTTATTTTTATTTTGATTCTGATTCAAGATTATAATATTTATATTTTTTATTTCTGATTCACGCATAAAACATACACATATACTATTCACACCAACTAATGCGAATGCATAAAACATACCCATATCTACTATCCACACCAACGAACGAGACTGCATAAAACATATACATATACTATCCACACCAACGAATGCGAATACATAAAACATACACATATATACTATCCACACTAAAGAACGAGAACGCATTAAACATACCCATATCTACTATCCACACCAACGAATGCGAATGCATAAAACAGACACATAGACTATCCACACCAACGAATGCGCATGGACAAAACAGACACATAGACTATCCACACCAACGAATGAGAATGCATAAAACACACATATATATCATCCACACCAACGAATGAGAACTAATAAAACAGACACATATATACTATCCACACCAACGAAAGCGAATGCATAAAACACACCCATATATAGTATCCACACCAACGGACGAGAACGCATAAAACACACACACACACATATCTACTATCCACACCAACGAATGAGAATGCATAAAACACACTATACTATCCACACCAACGAACGCGAATGTATGAAACATACACATACCTACTATCCACACAGACGGGAAGAGAAGAAAAGCACAGACCATATCTACTATCCACATAAACGTACGCGAACGCATGCAAAACACACACCATATTTACTATCGACACAAACGTACGCGAACTCATACAAAACACACACCATATCTACTATCCACACCAACGAACGAGAACGCATACAAAACACACACCATATCTACTATCCCCACCAACGAATGAGAATGCATAAAACATACACACACATATACTATCCACACCAACGAACGCGAGTGCATAAAACAGACCCATACCTACTATCCACACCAAGACGGGAAGAGAAGAAAAGCACAGACCATATCTACTATCCATACCAACGTACGCAAACGCATACAAAACACACACCATATCTACTATCCACACCAACGTACGCGAACGCAAACAAAACACACACCATATCTACTATCCTCACCAACGAATGAGAATGCATAAAAAACACTATACTATCCACACAAACGGACGCGAATGCAAAAAACATACACATACCTACTATCCACACAGACGGGAAGAGAAGAAAAGCACAGACCATATCTACTGTCCACACAAACGTACGCGAACGCATACAAAACACACACCATATCTACTATCCACACAAACGTACGCGCACGCATACAAAACACACCATATCTACTATCCACACAAACGCTAGGCGAACGCATAAAACATACACATACCTACTATCCACACAGACGGGAAGAGAAGAAAAGCACAGACCATATCTACTATCCACACAAACGTACGCGAACGCATACAATACACACCATATCTACTATCCACACAAACGCTAGGCGAACGCATAAAACACCACATATACTATCCACACCAACGAATGAGAATGCATAAAACATACACATATCTATTATCCACACTAACGAATGAGAACGCATAAAACATACCCATATATACTATCCACACCAACGGACGCGAATGCATAAAACATACACGTATATACTATCCACACCAATGCACGAGAACGCATAAAACACACCCATATCTACTATCCACACCAACGAACGAGAATGCATAAAACAGACACATTGACTATCCACACCAATGAATGCGAATGCATAAAACAGACACATAGACTATCCACACCAACGAATGCGAATGCATAAAACACACCCATATATACTGTCCACACCAACGGACGAGAACGCATAAAACAGACACATATATACTATCCATTCGCATTCGCTTGTGTGGATAGTCTATGTGTATGTTTTATGCGTTCTCGTTCCAGTGGTCAGACATTAATCAACTACTCGTAGGCGAGAAGGATTGGTTTGTTGTTAGTGATTGTATGTACTACAAGGTAGACTTACTGCAACGAATTCCAGAAGAAGAGTTAGAGGGTTACCAAAATCTCTTATACAACGTAAACTTAGTTCAAAAGGAAACTTCTGAACGGTGTGTGATGTGTATGTTAGTGACCAAACAATTTAGATTTGCCACTGGAGTACGACCATCTCTGTGCAGAAAGTACACTTATTATCTCCGACAAAAAGAGGTATAAAAACGGACTACCATGCCACGACCTTTATCATTCGTGATACAACAGATTCCGTGGAAGGAAATCAATCACACTATTCAAACGGTGGAGGATTACGATCGCCTATTACGAGAACTGTGTCCATTTAATTAGGGTCGCCTTTTAGTGTGTGTCTTAGTAACTTGCTTTCTGGGATTTCGTTTACCAGCCGATTCCTTCTGGACTCTTTACGAACAGTACATACCACCCAAAACATTAAAGTGGTCCCTTTAAATGTACACGAGAGACTCACTCTGTTAAAAGGTTTGTGCTTTCATCTTGATACTTCTCAACCTCTACGGGAAAACAAGATTCGTCAACTTTTAGGCAGTGAAGATGTGTACGACGACGTGTGTGTAGCTTGTGACTTGCACCCTCATTGGAAAGATATACGTGACTGGAAAAGTTGGGGCTTTGAGGCTTGGACAAAAGAAATGGCACACTTTGCCCAAGATTTGTAATCCTAAAAACTTAAAACGTTCAGTGAAAAAAGTAACTTTTAAACCAGTGTTAGTGACAGTGCCAGAAGAAGTCGTGACCAGGAAAACCACTCTCTTCAGGACAGAACCGTTATCGACATCCCCGAAAGGCCATTCCGGGAGGACTCTTGTGTGGCTGTGCCAAGGAGTGTAGAGACTCTAAGAACATTACACACTGTCTCTACAATTCCACCTCTTGATCACCACAAATGTTGTACAGAGACTTGTTTATATTCCACTATGATCGTTTTGATGTGTCTTTTATTCATGTACTTAGCCATTTGGCTTTTATGTATTTTTGTCTTTCGTGTTGTTCACAATTAAAGATGACAATAAACGTGTCCTGACAAAAAGTATAAAAACTCTTGTCTTGTCTGCCTTCGTGTCAAAATTGACATTTCTTACACTACTATGGCTACCTCTACTGTCTCTGCTCCCTCTTCCTCCACTGTCAAAGTCATTGACGAACACGTTCATCGAACTAGTTGGGAGGCCTTGTATCTTCGCCATCCATTTAACATCCTCATTGCCGGACCTTGCGGTTCAGGCAAAACCGAATTTGTCAAACGTTTGATCGAACATAAATATCATTTGATCGATCGTCCACCTCAACGAATCGTGTGGTGTTACAAAGAGTGGCCATCGGCGTACAGCCTTCTGCGAGAAAGTCAAGGCGATTCTATCGTCTTTGTGGAAGGAATTCCTGGCGAGGACGACGGGATCGTGTCTGACCCTAGTCAAACCCATTTGGTTATTTTTGACGACACGTTAGGAGAAGACGAAGAAGAAATTAAACTGTGGTTTACACGTAAAGGACATGATCGTAATGCCAGTGTCATTTACATCACCCAAAATTTGTTTCAACAAAGTAAAGCCCATCGGACCATCAGTCTCAATGCTCATTACGTGGTGTTGTTTAAAAGCCCTAGAGATAAATCGCAAGTGCAAGTCTTAGCCAAACAGTTAGGAACGCCTTGGCTGACAAATGCGTACGACGATGCCACTCAAATCCCACACGCTTATTTACTCGTGGATTTAAAACCCACTACCCCCGAGTATTTGCGATTTCGTACCCATCTGTTTCACCACTGGTGCCAAGACGGAGGGCCTGTCGTGTACACGTCCCCTTCGTCGACTTAACAACAACCAAAAAAATCTATGAAAACCTCAGTCACTTGGAGTCTGTCTCACACAGCGTCAATATGACGTCCCTTCAGGCTCATCTTCCCGTCAAATTGATTCGTGCCTTGTACGGTATCAGTCGCAGAAAAAATCCACAAATATGTGCTCGCGTCTTAGAAGCTAGTCTCAAAGATGTCTTACGATTGTTTACGGTGACAGCACGTCATTTACTGCAAGGCATCATTCACATTCCACATCAAACCAAACGTTTTTCTGAGAGAAACAAAGTCGCCTTGACGCAGCTAGACGATCCTCGCATTGACACTCAAACCAAAAAGCAAATCATCTTCAAACCTGGAGGAAGCGGTTCTCTACGAGGTGTCATCATTTGTTCCCTCTCAAAATG